>JAIPRM010014975.1:0-10422 GCA_025469315.1 Stegophylla sp. TES_Ste_2020
ATTCTTCAATGTTTTTTATGGAAAAAACTACCCAAAATTGGACAAAAACGACTCGAAAACCATAATTTTTTGATCAGAATTTTATGAAAATTTAAACATAGATAGAAAATCCTATAAAAAAGATTTTGGCGCAAGAAAATTTTGAAAATGTGAAAAAAAATTCTGGACATTTTTTTTTCTTATATTATTAACTTCCTTCGTTCAGATGGTTTTACTGAAGAAACGATTTATCGTTTCTTTAAAATTTAATACGCCCGTCAAGAGAATACCACCCGTCGTGCGAAGTACACCCATCGTGCAAAGTATGTCCGGCTTTTTTTTAATGAACTCCGTTACGTTACGCAGTGTTCAGTGTACAATAAAGTGTAGTATAATACATAATATTAAAAAAAGTCGGACAAATTTCGCACGATAGGTGTTCTTCGCACGACGGATGAGATTATCTAGACGGGTGTATTGAATTTTAAAGAAACGATTCTGAACGAAGGAATTTAATAATAAAAAAAATAAACGAGAAAAAAAAATGTTAGAAAAATGTTCAAAATCTTTTTTTCACATTTTCAAAATTTTCTTGCGCCGAAATCTTTCTTATATTATTTTCTATCTAGTTCGGATCAAAAAATGATAATTTCCGTGTCGTTTTTGTCAAATTTTGGGTAGAAAAAAATTGAAGAATTGAGAAATTCAAAAAATGACCTCTCTGAAGTACCATCTAGAGGCAAATCCGGTTTCAAAAAGTTACTGATCGAAACTTTTGGACAAGTATTTCCATACGAAAAGTTGTACACAGAAAAAAAAAATAAACATCATTGTAAAAACACTAGCTTCTTCACTTCGTTCAGAATCTAAAACATTATAAAAATGACCAAATTTATTTACTTGAGCTTAAAATATAAAACATATTAATTGTGTGTATTTGTCTTTTTAAATAGTATTTTAATTTAATTGTTTATAGAAATAGTATTAATATTTTAAAATAAATTTTAAAAATTGTTTTATAGATAGCTATATTTCATCGACTCATCAACATTTCAACTATTGTCCAATAATATAATACGAATACTAGTACCTGAAGAAGATAATTACGAGTACTTACAGACTTCATAATTTGATATAATCATATACATGGTAATATGTAAAAATCTACAATTACATTTCAAATTCATATTTTGTATTCAAAAAACTTCTAAAATGCTCCAAAAATTCTAAAATGCCCAAAACAGTTAAGAAAATCAGCCAAAAACTAAAAATTATCAAAAAAATGCATAATACGTTTTTTATTTTTATTCAAAAATACATGTAACAGATTTATGATGATATAAGCATCACATAGCAATCTTTAGAAAAAAATGCAAAGCACATTTTCCTAACCTAACCTAGCCTAACCTAGTTATTATAATATTATATAACATATAATTGTCTTAACTATCATTGTAAGGAACAATAGGAATAAAGGAAGATAATTCATATAAAAATAGAGAAAAGGTAACTTTAAATAGTGACCAAACATCGTATATATAAAAAAAAAAAAAAAAATTTCATCGGTTAACCCGTGAAATATAAGTAAAAGTAATTAAACTTTCCCTAAAAAACGATTATTCAACCGAGTGTCACAAAATATTATACTCGTATGAAAAAACATTAAAACGCGCAAACACTTTTCAATGTAAATAGACAGATTTCCATACTTTTTTTTTTTAGTTAAAAGAGGAAGACCTCTTCTCACGCGTTTGTTTTTAAAATTTTATAATTTTTTAAACAAACATTTACAATTTAAAATTAAAATTTTAAGAATGTCTCACATTATGAAATCAAGGTATATGATGTATAAGAAAATAACTTGAATATCAGCAAAATGAGCACCCTATAAAATTTTTTCAAAAAATAATAATAAAAATATTCAAAAACATTCAATGATTAAATCAGAAAATGAATTCTACAAATTCACTGGTGTTTGGTCATTATTTGTTGTTTTTACGATGTTTCGGAAATACACCGTAACATGGCACTAGTTTCACCAGTTAGTATCCGGTACTTATTAATACATCATTCAGATTTATTCAAAATATTTCCAAATATAGACGAGTATAAATATGATTTCACATATAATAATTTCATTAATATTATTCAAGAAATAGAAGCAACCAGCTATGTATCATATCTTACTTCAGTGTATATAATTTGCATACTTTAACCCGCTAATTAATAGTTATATTCCACTTAAATAGTGTTAGATTTGTTTTAGATACAGAGCATATTTTAATATACAAAATAGGTGCCATGTATTGAAAAATTTGTGCTACCTAGTTGTTATCAGATGTGTCTCGTATATTCACAGAACTCTTTCCAATGAAAAAATAAACATCATTTTAAAATCAATTTATATTGTATAATATATAGGAAAAAATCACTCATATGCCGAACACTAATCTTCATATCGAAAGCTCCATAGATAATAAATTTTGCTAAATAGGTATATGTTACATTAGATCTTTAACCAAACACATGCATTACTACGTAGCATATTACACCAATATATTTTACACGACCACACCGAAAAGGTGGCAGCGAACATGTTTCACGGCAAAACGGCCACGTAGAAACAACGACAGCGAGTTGTCCGTGTTCATATTGTTCATAATTACGTCTAATTAAGTTCCTAACTAAATATTTATGTCATTACGACTGAATAAAATTTACAAAATTAAGCAATTATCAATATAATTCCAATTAATTCCATTGTTTAGATTCTAAAATGCTACATCTCATAAGTGATAAACATAAACTAGTGTACTGACATTGAGAGTTAAAAGTATCAGTGGTGGATAGTAGTTCATTAATATAAAAATAGGCGTTGCCTATCTACCTACGTGTTCCGATATCAAACAATATCGTTTTTATCACTCAATTCTCGATTTAATTCTTAAAAAAAAGCCACGTATGATAACGTCATCTACGTACCTACTCCTAATTCGACTACGCCACGTCATCAAAATAAATTCGGTTGTAAAATACAATAGTTGACTATTATTCAAACCTATTAAATGAAATATTGTTTTATGCCGTTTTATTTGATTATTATTTGCGAGTAAAGTAAATTATTAAGTTTTATATTAATTGTCAGAACTCGGAAAAGGAAATGCAGTGTCCATTGAATATAAATAATTAAATTTAAAACTTTTATATCACATATGAAATTATATTCTTCTAATACATATTATGTATACAATTATTTACGACTTATTTATAAAAATAAAGTATCTAAAAAAAAAGATATTTGAAATCAAGTTTAAACACATATTCTTGAATTCGTTTTTTCTTAGAATAATATATTTCACATTCCTTTCTACTAAATATAATTAAACTATAAAATACTATTATGCACTTAAGTAAACATATTATATTTAACTCTTCGATTTTAGTTTATCATTTCACAAAAATCCACCGAGATTAGATTTTATAATATATTTTTCAATAATTAAGAAGAAATTATTTTTCGTTACAAACCGTCAATCAACTTCTGGCAATCAGATTCAATTATACCACCTATAAATAACAATAAGTAACATTGTGTTACACTTTAAAAAAAAATCATTATTAAAATTGCATTTCACATAAAAAAAAAATTGTACAGTAATTTAAACGAGTGTCTGGAAAATCAGTTAATATGTTTAAAAACCTAGGTTTGTTAATTTTATTTTGCAAACAGAAGTTTCAAAAACTGGTTTTAAAAAACCAAAATCAAAACTCGTTATATATGTTTAAGTTTTAATATTACTGGCTACCAAAAGTCAAAATCGATATATTAACCATTATTTTATAGCCCAGAAGATCAGAAAAACAATTAAAATCATCACCGGTCCCATCCCATGAAATTATTATTCTATGGATGCAATATAAATAAATCTAAACATTTAAATACATTAAAACAATATGATTTAATTACTCTGTATTTTTATTAAATTATCATTCAAAGTGTAATCGGCATGATTAGAGAAAAACAATTTTTTTTAAATTGTCAAAATTAAAATTAGTTTAAATCTTTTACACATTACCAACACAGCATAGGTTAGAATCTCCATGAACTAAAATAAAACGTAATAATAAAATTCATAATGCGTAATATATATATATATATATATATATCTAATAGTAATTACTAATAACCATAGATACTATAAAATAGTCATATACTAAGGTTTGTGAAATCAGTGTTAATAATTGGTACACATTTGAATAAATGTCTAGTAAGTCACCGGAGAACAAATGTGTATTTATTCAATATACGTACATTTGCGTATATAAAATATGTATAACAACATATTTCTTATATTTATATACAGTGCAACCCATCTTAAGAGAAACCGTATGGGACCAATACAAAGTTCCGCTTTATACAGGTTTCCATTTAATTGAAGAGAAAGTCTGAAGAAAACATTTGGTGGGACCATAATAAATTTCCACACAGAACAGAATTTTGTCTTATTCAGAGTCCGCTAAGACAGGTTTCCCTGTATATATATATATATATATATATATATTATAATACATGAATTATTAATACAAAACAAAATATTATGTCTCACCGACTGATATGCAAAGCAACAGTAGAATACCTGTTAATGAATACATGATAAAATTAGTAACGTCATATAACATTAAAAAAAAAAAATCGTAAATGAATAGGTATCGAATAAATTGGTTTAAAAATTGAGATGGTATGCACAAAGAACTCAAGAAATAAATTGATATAATCTAAAAAACGAAACAATTGCTTTGAATAATATTTAAACTAAATATCTACTGGTAGATTTATTTGTTACCAACGTAATACATCAGTTCAGTTGGTATATACACAGGTGAGTTTACATAAGGTATATCGCGATTTTCGATTTAACACACCTATGCTCCAATCCATTAAATGCTATACTGTTTAGTAAAAACACAATTAATAACATTTATTCAGATCTGAATCGATGAAAAACCATGTGAGGCACTTGCTGGAATGAATAGAGGGGGGGGGTGCTTCAGCCATTTTTCCTTTTTATACTTTTCACGATTAAAAATTGACCTCAATAGACGATATTTTGGAACATTAGAATTTATTCAAAAGTTGGTTGACCGACCAATTCAAGGCTGTTGCATTATCCGAGTTCCATTAATGCTATGAATATAACCAATATAGGAAATATCACCACCAACGCTGTGTAGATTCTCAAGGCAATTTAAATATTTTAAAGGAGATAATGTTAAATAGTAATTTTAATTCAGTTGAACAATTTTAATATATCAGTCTCATAAGCTCTCATTACATTATTTACACACCTTATAAAACAAAATCGTTCTAATCGTGATACGATTTCGAAAAAATTGTGTGCATTAAATTTTGTGGATATTTTTATATTGATTTAGTATGCTGTTTCGCTGTTTTTTTTTTTCGATGAATCAACATTGAGAATTCACATAAAGTTTACATATTTATTTGAACTAAACTTACTTGTTTTTGGAAAAGATATTGAGCGTTTTGGAAATAAGAAAATAATTTCAATAAAGTCCCATTAGGTTATGATTTTTATCTTAAAAGTTACTGAATGAAACTTTTAGACAAGTATTTCTATACGAATAAGTGCTTCGGCAAAAACAATAATAATAATAAAAATCATTGTATAATTCATAAACATATATATTTTATACAAACTATCATTAGAGTACGCAGACTCCAATTTTCGGTCGAACCTAATACTAATTAGAGCTTCAAAACTTGTTTTATGGATAATGCAACACCTAATTATTTTTTAATATTTACCTACATCAACAACATACATTACAAATTTACATTTGTAAATACAGGGGGGGAAGTTAAGGGACTGAAGCCCTCCCAATTGTTCGTATTTTTTTATATTTTATTTTGTATGAAAGATAAAAATTAAATTAAATTCGATTTCTTGCAATTGTTATATTATTTTTTGGACAACATTTTGAAGCAGGAACCTATAGATGAATAAAGTTTTATTTAATTCTTTTGTAAATCATCGATTGTCATTAAGACCATACTTTAAACATATTAATTTCGAAATTTTCCTGTATTTTAAAAATAACCTAATATCACTATATGTAAAACAATTATTATATAAAACGAATTTTATTTATTTTGTGATAAATCCAAAATATTGATTATCAAACCAAAACAAATAGAATTTTTTTTTTTTTTAATTTACCACTTATTCTATATGGATTACTCATATTCGATAAAATTATTAAACAATGATACCTTTATTGAATGTGGATATTTGAAAATATTAGAAACTTTTAGTTTTTTATCATGTGATAAATGTTATGGAGTAGTGGTGATTTTTAGTTTTACAACCATATATTTAATAAAAAATCACTCAGTGGAGTGCTCAATGGGGGTAGAAACTAGCTTCACTGACATTTTACCACAGGATGAAAATAATAATTCTGCATAGGTACCTTGAAATATCAATTTCAAATCAAATAAAATTAGAAATATATTTCCAACAGTGTCAACGCATGCCACAGCATACAATAAATTACATCTTGGTTACACTGAGGGAATGACTTGACCAAATTGAACAATTAACACAAAACTAACAGTATTTTTTGAACATACTAATATAATAGATATTTCATGTGGCAGATGATAGCACACCACAGCTGGCCGGTCGCTCACAGAAGCTCACGACCGCCGACCACGGACTAAAGGCTAATTTACACGTTACCAGTTGGCGTACCAGTCAAAGTCGCTAGTCGACTGGCAAAGTTGACTGGCAACGTCTAAACATAACCTGCCAGTTGATAGAGAAGCCAGTGAGGCACTAGCACGCCAGCAGCTGTCATTACCAATAAAACAAATATTTTTGTTTTACTGGCGCGTTAAATTTCCCCTTCTATTATCAGCTGATTGTTATTAGCTAATTGATATCGCGTAAACAAAAACTCTCACGTGCCAACTACTGGATTATAATAGTGATATAATATTTGTTTTGTTTATCATTGATAACAGTACATCGCACACGTGCGTGAAAATTTGAATTGTGTAGTGTAAAGTGAAATTCTAAAATCAAAATGTCTAACCGTTGGAGCGAAGTAACAACTTTAAAATTTGTGCAATTATACCGTGAACATGAAAACTTGTGGAATATATTTACTCCGGAGTATCGCAATCGTGATTGTAGGAGTGCATCTATGGAAGCTATTGTGTCCGAATTAAATTTGACAAATTTCACAATCAAAGACGTACCAAAAAAAATTAAAGCTTTGCGTTCAACATATTATTTAGAATTGGCAAAAATCGAAAAGAGTAAAGCCAGTGGTGGAG
This sequence comes from Stegophylla sp. TES_Ste_2020, assembly GCA_025469315.1. Lineage (NCBI taxonomy): Eukaryota > Metazoa > Arthropoda > Insecta > Hemiptera > Aphididae > Stegophylla > Stegophylla sp. TES_Ste_2020. The sequence goes on from JAIPRM010014975.1 coordinate 7,340, forward strand.
GCGCTAACTTTGTATACAAGCCTTTATTGCCGTGGTTTGATGATATGAATCATATTATGAAAACGGCAACTGTTAAAGAAAAGGAAACGTACAGTAATTTAGTGAGTATAATTATATATTAATCATAAATCATAATTCATACGTTAATTTAAAAAAAGTGGTTAAATAATTATAATACATAATAAATACATAAATATTAATAAAAAATACATACATTAGAAATAAATATTCGTAATTTCATAATAATCAAAAATTTTTTATCATTATTTAATCATTCTGTCTTGCCATTCAACTGACCACTCTCCATTAAAATAATCCTTGTATCTTTCTCTTACTTGTTGTGCAATTTTCTTCGATCTGTTGTTAATTCGTGTACGCAAAATACTTGGCAGCTGAGACATTTCAGATCTCCACTCCCCTTGTATTATTGTAGCGTTGACAATGTCTTCGTAGTCATGACTGTTTGGTGGCGTATAAGAGGCAGGAGAAGTTAAACGTAGCCAGTTATGTATAGCACATGAAACTTTTACTATTTTCATATTTGTTTCAACTTTAACTGCCATAGGTTGTTGAAAAATACGAAACCGGCTGGCCAATATACCAAAACCGTTTTCAACAATTCTCCGTGCTCTACTGATTCTATAGTTATATATTTTTTCTTCTTTAGTCAAATTTAGTTTTGAATATGGTTTCATAAGGTAGGTTTTTAAAGGAAAAGCATCATCCCCCACCAGTACTCCACCTTTTGGTAGTAACGAATCATTTTCTAGTAAAGGATATAAATCACTGTACTGAAAAACACCACCATCAGCATTTCGCCCATAAGATCCGACATCAATGTATCTGAAGCAATAGTTGTGGTCGACTACACCGAGAAGTACAATACTGTTTGTACCTTTGTAATTAAAGTATTCACTCCCTGCACTTGGGGGTGCTTTAATTACGACATGTTTTCCGTCTATTGCTCCACAACATCCTGGAAAGTTCCACCTTTCATTAAATCCAAATTGAATTTCTTCCCATTCTTTTAAATTTGGCACCTGAAAAACAGTAGAAATCGTAATAACTTGTAACACTAATTATTTTTTTAGGAAATCGGAACCCAAGGCACTATTCATGAACTCTCTCTCTCTCTCTCTCTCTCTCTCTGCAGTATTCAATCTAGTGATTGGTTTGCAGCAATTTCCATGCTTCTCTATCACTAGCTTTTCTCTTCAGTTCTTGGTATGAGTTACATCCTTGATCTTCCATTATCTGACTTATGAACAAGACGATGAAACTGATTTTGAAGAAAGTTTGAACAATAATACAAAAACACAGTTAGAAAGTACTCCTGTAAGTGATAATTCTCGTTTTAACATCCCCTCACGTTTAAAAAATAAAGGCCAAAAACGAAGATTGGAAACCATAACTGAAGCCGTTCAAGAACTAAAGAATTTAAATGAAACTATGAATACTCCAGCTACAGTTATTCGGGAAGACGAGTGTGATGTAATGGGAAAGCACATTGCGATTCAATTACGGGAGTTACCTGCATACGATAGGGTGCTAGCAAACTTTGATCTACAAAAAGTCCTGATGGATTACCGGTTAAGGAATATGAGAGGGGAATCATCGTCGACTTCATATAACCGCCCTAATAGTGTTGCATCTACTATTCAATCCAATCCATATACACCACAAACAACAACCAGTGAAGAAAGCAATACGGCAGATATTATAAATTCAGCTATGGTTAATTCTGATATGGATAGAGAATTCTTTGGATCTGAAGTACAATTTCTGAATTAAATATATATATATAATGTAATAATTACATTATTACATATTATTTGTATTCAATAATTAAATAAACGTGGGGTGAACCACTATAAAAGGTATAAATCTAGTTTACGTAATCTAGTAAGATAGTATGGACTGGAAACGACAATGATTTCACCGGGTCGCTTGTGGTACTCGTAGTGTAGTACCCGTAGAAAAGAGCGCCATTACGTTCATATCTTGAACTATTAAAATATTGAACTTGTCTTCTTACTTCTTTCATGAATATAGGTGACACTCTTTTCCTACGAGTACTATTTAACGGCAACGTTTCTCCTAAACCTTAGAGGCGCGGCTCCCTGCCACCCGCCAGCCAGTTCGTTCCAGTCCATACTATCTTAGTCCATGTCATAAACCGTGGTGGCTATCATACTATCACGAAAGCGACTCTCATAGTATCATGCGTGCGGGAGATACGCACTTGTCCGAAAATGATAAAAATCCAAGGTATGATAATGGTCGAATATCGAAAATATGCTACAAACCGTTAATACCGAAAATCGCTTTCATCTGGTTGGGTTGAAAGGGTACGCGAGTGCGTCTACTCCTTGTACCTCAGGTCTCAGGTTCGATTCTGTTTGCCGCCACTTGCTTTTTTTATGTTATTTTTCGGCGGTCATATTGGTGTTGTAATAATAACTAATAAGTTATGTACTTTGCACAGCATCTGTATCTATGCTTGTACAGCCAGTGGCGTACAATTGGAGGGGGGGTTTTCGAGATAAATCCCCAAGGACAAAAAAATCCAATTTTAAATGGTTAGAATGAAAAATATACACTGAAAATGTCATCATATCACATATGTATAAAATTAGGTATTTGTCAATTATGATGGAATCACAAAAATATTCATTTTTCGTTAGAGGAGGTAAAGATACAATTAAATGTTTACTATTTACATAAAAACTATTTTTGTGTAGATATTAAATATTGCTTATCATTATTGGTAAATACTAAATTGTCTCTGGTGCTGCGACCATGTTGTCCGTGTGTGTGTCTATTTTTGCAATTACAAATACTTTTTACCAGGACTCGGAACTTTATGCATTTGTATATTTCTTAGGAAGATGCATATTCAACATTTGATTTGATACCAATTTGTTTTATAATCCATACAATTGAAATACAAAAATTTATGTTGCATATTTTACTAAATTTATATGATTTTGCATATTAAAAGATTTTAAGCATATTATAGCATATTTTAATAATTATTAATTTATTTATAATAAATTATAAAAAAATAAACAAATTTTCAACAG
>JAIPRM010014976.1:0-10422 GCA_025469315.1 Stegophylla sp. TES_Ste_2020
GGCATGGCTGTATAAAGAATAGAATTCAGGGGGGGGGTCAAATCTATAACAAAAATTATATATGAAAACTTGTGTGTTATGGTCGATGTTAATAAGTAAAAATTTAGAGCAATTTTAAACTTAACATAAACATTTTGGGGGGGGGTTTGAACCCGGAAAATCACCCCCCTGCAGGATACGGCCATGGTTTGGACACGATAATATAACTACTAGTTTGATTGATATAATTACATCAAAGTCATCAAACAAAAAGTAAAAGAGACAAATCGATAAAATGCAAAGCTTATAATAATAATGTTTTAAAAAATATAACTAATGTGAACGGAGGGGGTACGGGCCCGTCGTGCCCCCCCCTTCAAATACTCCCCTGCTGGCCCTAATCATAATAACTCACATACGCAATAATAACAATAATAGATTCACATAATATTATTATTATTATTATTATTATTATTTTAATCCGCGTTTGGAACGTGAAACTAGAAACGCGAACGGGCGAACGTTGTCCAATATTATTATAAACGAACGGCACCACCGGATGCAGCACTCGGCACGGCGACCCCCACCACCACCGCCGCCGCCACTGTTTCCACCCTCCACTGTCACCACAGCCACCGCCGCCGCCGCCACCACCACCACCACCGCCCCCACCGCCACTGTTTCCACCCTCCACTAGCACCACCACCACCACCACTAGTATCGTTAGCAGCGTGACGACGGCGGCGGCGGCGGCAATAACGGCCGCCCGTAAACCATCACACCAGGCTTGTGCACATCAAGCGGCTTTACAACACACGTTTTGCCGAATACAGAAACATATTGACGTGAACCGCTCGCCGCCCTGCAGCCGACGTCGTCGCAGGGCGAGTTTATCCCCGGGGGCGTTTTGGGGTTATTGGTTGGCGGCGCGTCGCTGCTGCTGCTGCTGCTGCTCCGTCGGAATAATGAAAAAGTAATTTTGACCCTTCGACGGCGTACGGCGGCAAAGTTGGAAGCGACGTTGCCGAGTTTATATTTTCTATGGGGACATTCATTATGCATAATAATATTATAACATATATATATATATATATTGCCGAATAATATTCTCGGCGTGTTAGCACTACACGAGTAATAATAATCAGTGACGTGTTTATAGCTCTCGTTCGTGTCGAGTTCAACGATTCAAAACAGTTGCTGAATGTGTAATCAACATCGTAATTATTATCTAAGGATTAAAAAATTTTATCACCTATGTTGTGTACACTTTAATTTTTTCCATACATTAATAATTATTAATGTGTACGAAAAATTATTTTTTAATTATTAAAATTTTTACTTTGCGAACACTGCTTGCGCCTCCCCGGCAATGTGCGCCCCCCTGGTTGGGAAACACTGGTTTATTTTGTATAAAAGGAAAAATTAACGAATATGACGTGTATATTTTTTGCTCATAAAAAAAAGCCAGACAAATTTCGCACCGTTAATACTCTTCGTTTCTCGGATTTAGGATGCACGTAAAGGATGCTTTGCATTTAGAAAAACTGTTTGATAAAATAACTCTGAACGTGACTTCGTACAAAATAACTTTTGTCGGCTTTTACATAGAGTATATTATGTAAAGTAAAGTTACCGAATAACAGAGTAATCCTGCCTGTCGATTTAATTATTCATGAAAATCATTAATTTTGACGTACTTTGGCATTTAAGCTCCTCCTATAATTATTATTAATTGACACAACTTGTATTAATTTAAAATGTATATATAGTAGTGTCAGTTTGTATAAAATGTTCAATCCTAAAAACATTATAATTTATTATAAATGTCTTAGAATAAAATCGAGGAGAATATACTTCCATGAATTATAATAACAGTCAATTGAGCTGTGATTATAAATTAAAACGCTTATAAATTATTCATATAGCCGAATTCTAGGAACATTTATTTATATACGCAGTAAAACGCGCGTACAACTTTTTTTGGTTAAAAGAAAATGTGGTGCGTAATTTAAATTAAACATTTTATAAGGTTTTGATTGAAAAAAATCGTTTTTTTACGTGACAAAAATCGGTTATACATTCTAACAGTAAATGCGTTCAAAAAAAAAAAAAAAAAAACCCCAATTACTATTTAAAGAGTTTTAGATTTTTTCAAAGCTATTATACATGTATATGAATCGGGTTCAATTATACATTTTCATTTTTACAGCCCATAATAACAAGAATTCAAAATTGAATTACATTGATTTTTATTATTAAACACGATTTTATGCCGAATGCGTGTAATGTGCCTACATGCGGATTAAATTTAGCGAAATGCGAACACGATATGATGTATATTAATTAATTTTACGCATTGTTACGCAACGGATATTAAATGTCATTGTATTAGTGACAGTGGCAAATATACTGTGGGAGCGTCATCTGGTAATCTATGTAGATATAATATATATATTATTGAATTATTATATTAGTGTGTACGAATTTGATTATTATTAATGTAATTTAATACTTATATATTTCGATAATATAATAATTACCACTATTGTATTTTATTGGAGTAATAAACATCTTATTCAAAAATTTTGGCATTATTTAGACGTACGATGCTTAATTAGAGCTCAGAAAATAATGGTTGAGAGAACAGTAAATCATATATTATGTAGTTATTAAGTGGTTGTACTATAGTAAAAAAGGGATGCAAATATTTACAAACTAACAGTTAAAAATTAAATACTATAATAAGTAATAACTTTTAACTGTTTATTCGATTTTTAGGGGCAAAAGGCAGATTAGTTATGCTTGTTTCTTGTCGCCTATCGTTTAAGAACATCAAACCATCATCACTTATTCAGCATACGATATTTATCGGACCTGAACGTTGGTCATGTGGTATATGCGGTAACCGGTCATGGTACTTTTTTTTTAGCACTAACGTGGTATTAGAATTAATTAACATAATAAATCGGCACATCGCGCGTGCTACACCGAACACACCCACAGCAATTGAACCTGTTACACTCGATTTTTTTATGCGATGAAACGTGCGTGCGTTAAATTATAACAACATAATAATAATAATAATAATAATAATATCGTGTACTACACGACTCACGCGATCCGCGACGGCGGCAACCACTTGTCGGACCGGATTTCTCAACAGTCGTTTTCGGTTAATACATTATTTTCAACACAGAAAATCTTTTCATAGACGTTTTTATAATATAGAGAAAAATTTGGACATCCTTCGCACCACGAGTATTCATCGACTAACTCAGTGGTTCCCAATTGGTGGTCCGCGGACCCCTAGGGGTCCGTGGGTCGATGTTAGGGGGTCCGCGGCTATGTTTTTTAGGATGAAACCTGATGTTTTCAAATTTTTTTTTTTTTTGGAGGGGGAGAATGTGTATTCATAATGTTACAAAAAGTCGTGTTTATTAAAATAAATCATAGAAAGAATGCATTTCTTTATTTTTATGTTTAAATAAAGTTGTAACAATACATGTATAGAAAGAAAGGAACTTCCAAAAGCACTTTCGTAAGAAGGGGGTCCACAGTTCAATTTAAGTTTTATCTAGGGGTCCTCGGCATAATGCTAATTGGGAACCACTGGCACTAACTAATTAGCTCTGAAATTATTTATAAAAACTGTAATATAATTTATCCAGCGCGTTACATCGATAAACGAATATGTGATTAATTCCTGATCTCCTGTCTCGCTCGTTTTATATAACACGTAAAAAAAAAAAAAAAAATTAATTTAAATATTTCCTAATTTGACATTTCGTCATTTTAACTCACTAATGCTATCGTAATCAGGAGTCCGTGGTATGTCACAAAATATGCGCAGTATATTATATAAATAAAATAAATGTCCGTAGATTTTACGACGCAATAATAATACATTTGAATAACGTTAAAATACCCCAAGGAAAAAAATAATAATAACAATAATAAATAAGTGCACGTGGTTAGCATAACTGTGAAGTCCCGCCGGGTAGGAATGCGTGATGTGACGTCTGAAATAAGCCCCCCAGGAATTCGGGCGGCCACCGAAATTGTAGAACTGCGCAACAATGGCCTTTGTAAGATGTATGTCAATGGGGTGAGTGCGCACATGTTTTTTTTTTTTTTTTTAGTCGAGACCCCGAAAGAATATTAATAAGAATAAGAGAGAACGTTTGGGTACTTATTTCCATCTGTTAATATAATAGAACACGTTTTTTTTTTATTCATAAATCGCGTACAGAACGTTTGGTTACCAGCCAATATGTCGAGTAGTATGAGCTATAAAATATATATTCAAGTATCATAGACTATGATTTATAAACTTTTAAAAATGATAAATACTATTTCTATTAGGAAAAAACTTTAAAAAAAAAAACAGGAAAATGAAAAAATCTTCTCGGTAAAAAAGAAAAAAAAACCTTATAACAAATAATTATTAAGTATATTATTATATTTTATGCATAATATGTTTATAATATGTTTCAGTATACCTATATTATTATGTAGATCGTTCGTTGTTAATAAATTGTCATATTGGCATTATTGATAAATGTAAAATACTAGTTTAAAGTAAAAAAAAAAAAAAAATGTAACTTGTACATTTATAAATTTTTTTTTTTTTTTCAAGAAGGCCTGTGTAACTGCAATATACTTCAAAAACTACGAATACCAGGAATATAGAAATATACATTTAAGTTATTTAAAACAATTTAATTTTTTTTTTTTAATTTTAATTCTTATTTATTCATAAGGTTTAAACATTGTTTAAAACCGCTTAAAAAAATATATATACATATCTATTTTACTTTTTTATAATATTTGTTTTTTTTATTATTATTATAAAATTATAACAGAATCAAGAAGATTATTATTTACAAACTTTTATTCCGTAAACGTGTGTTTAATAATTAATCATAATAATTAAAAAATATTCGTTGACTATTATGTAGCTATAAACGTTTAATATGATAATACTAAGTAATTATAACTCGTACAGTATCACTTAACAGTGAACATTGAACTTATCTATTAATTATTAGAATATTATATAAATAATGAAAAAGATTATTTTTTTGGTTTTTTTCATATTCATTAAACGAAGTTATAATTTTTCTTTGTTTCTTAATTCGTAAATATTTTAAGAAATTGTAATAATGTTATTAAGTATTTTTATTTTTTTAAATACATAATATTATATTCCAATGACATTACTTTTTATTGTTTATAATCATATTATTAGTTTCAGCCGTTAGATAAATTACAACTCACAACGTATTAGTAAGTTTTACTTCAAGACTTTTAATTCTTTATTTCTAACTGTTCGATAAAAAAAAAAAAAAGTACTTATTTGTGCAATAAATGAGATATAGGTATCGAGTGAGACACAAAATGGCCATAGTTTTAATTACTGTACTTACAGGAGCAGGATGTAGTATTATATTATTCGCCAACTTTGAAACGATCGACAAATAATTACATTCAAAAAACATTTCGGAGCGAGGCTTTAGTTTATTTACAAATCTTAATTAATTCAACAAATTTAAAACATTTTATTTTTTTTTTCTCTGAGTTACAATGGAAAATAGCAAATAACTGAGATTTATATTTGTCAATAGGACAAATAATTGTATTTTAAATGACTATAAACTAAGTGTTTCATACACTTTGCAAACCTGATCTCAAAAAGCATCGAATTTCTATTCATGGTATATTATTAAAATTGCATAATATTGTGGTGTAAAATATGTTATTATTTGAAAGCAGATTTTTATAAAAAAAACTCAAAATAATTATTTTTGACATAATATTTAAAAAATAAAAAAAACATGAATGATCAAAAGAAAAATATACATATATATATATATATATATATTTACCATTCATTTTTAAAATTTAAAAAATATAAAGATAAATCTCAAAGGTCCTAAAAGCTATTGAAAAGAAGCTTAAAATATGTACGGATGATGAAATTCTGATTTATTTAATTTTCATGAATCTATTTTCTTTAAAATTTGTTGTATTTATATAAGTTTAAGAGCGTTGTATACAAGATAATATATACATTCACTATAAGCTACACATTGTAAAACTTGACCATCACTTTTAAAAATTTTCTTAGGAAATTCTTCTAGATTCTGAGGAACTATTGATTTTTTCGTAGACAGAAACAAAGCCTTTTTTAAATTGGCCCAAATTACGTACAAAACAATAATTATTCATAACTCAAACAGTTTTGTTGGTATACTCAAATGCATTAACGAACGATCGAAATCGATATAGCACATCAAAAATCGTTACATATCTTATTTAATTTATTCAATACTTAATATTTATTTATTAATACTTAACAAAGCGACAGAATACATTTTTTTGTATAATAATGGTTATGGTCAATATTTCTGTAAATAAGTACATAAGAAAATGCGAAATAAGTATATTTTTTTTTTTATAAATTATTTAAAAATATACAATTACACCAAGATGTAAAATTTAAAATAAAAATTTTTTAATTTATTCATAGTGTTATGAGACGAGTTAATTTTTAATCGCAATTAATAAATGTGTATTCAGTACAATTATTACGTACTTACATAAAAGTTCGTGTCCTAGTTATTAAAAAAATATTTCAAATAATATTCTTTATACTTCTCGCACCGGACAATAGCGAAGAATCTGTTCACAATGCTATCGAATAAAGCTCGGTATGAATTCAAAGAATTTTCATATAAAACGAGTAACTAACAGCTAAACAATCTGAATAGTAACCGTCTCATGATGCAAATTAAATAACTCATCTGGTCGTAAAACACAAAGTGCCTTACAATGCCACCGGCGAATAACTCTGCTTTTATCATCATTTAGTTTCAACCCTAGTCGTAAATATAATATAAGTGTTACTTTGGATTTAATTGTAAAATTTACAGTTTGAAACACAAATACCAAAAACTTTATAACAGCGTCAACAACATCAAGTGTCTGCGATCGCAATTACTTTGAATTCGAAGTTCACTACAATACTCCAGGCAATGCTTTTGATCGAATTTTTTATGTATTTTCCTGCTCCCTTTTATTTTATTTTATATAACATAGCTGTCAAATAAATGGTAAATAATTTGGTTTTTATATAATCTTCATTCCATTTCAATTCATCAAAGAATGACAAAAATTAGTTTTATAATATGTCTCTAAAAATATCTTAAAATTGCAAAATAGAAATGTCTTCAAAATTAATTTTTTCTAAAATCAGAGTAAAAATGTCTTTAAATATACTTTTATAAAAACAAATCTAGTTAATAAAATGTATTTTAATTTTTACAATGACTAATGATGCACTTATTTATTACACGCCATGCTTTGTGTCTTATTATTTATAATATATGTATATGCATTTAAAAAAAAGTTAGCGACCAACGTTAGCCCTGACAGTAATGAGTAAACAATCACATATTTTATGAACAAAAGTCGCCCTTATTCCTAACAATACTTCTAATAAAATTTAAATATCAAAAAATATTATAACTTTATAATTGTAAATTTTATATCTAGCTCAGAAATAAATTCTATTTCTTAGACAAAAATTTGTAAATACAATAAAGTTTCAAAAAAAAAATAATAATAATAATAATAATAAACCTATGATTTATAGGTATATACAAATAAAATAAATAATAAATAAAAAAAGAAAAATTCAAAAGTTCTTGAAGTTTTCTTAACCTGATGATGATTTTTAAAATCGAAACCGGTCGTTAATGAAAAAAAATAAAATGTATATAATACTCCAGGTTAAGTTTATTTTTATTTATATATTTTTATTTTGTTATTAATATATAGTATAATAACTATGCATTGATTTTATTTATTTTATTATTAAGTTTCAGTTCTATAAATGAGTAACTACCGTGAACAATAATTAACTTGTTTTACAATAGTAATCATTTCTATTTCTATACTTATTATTTAAGAGAATATTGAAGCATACATATTAATATTAAAACGTCTTGCATGTTCAGAGCAAGATGTCGAGCAAGAACTCTTATGGCTTCATCATAATTTAATTACTATGTGACGCATTAAAAGTTAACGGTACTTTGAAAAAAAAAAAAAATAAATACTTTTTATCCACTAACTTTTAATCACGTTTGTGATTTCTTCATCGTGTATCGCATATATAAAATCAATTAGATATCGATGATGATAAAATGAAACGTTGGTGTTATAGTTATAAGTAGAGCGAGGATTTGTATGCATTTGCATATTTATTATTTATTCTGGTTGATTGTATGATGCTAAGTGAGCTCAAAATTTGTTTCGTGATATAATGAAACTTTTTTAAGTGCATATTTTTGCATATATCGTCATTTTTCTATTAAGGACTTATTTTACAATTTTAATTGCATATTTCATCTTTTAGCGCATATTTCGATGTTTTTTTTTTTAAATTTTTTAAATTTTTTAAAATTTATACTACTTTAAATTATAATATAAAAAAAAAATTATATTTTTCTAGTTTCGAATGTTTCGATTAATATCAAAATATTGTAAATTAATAGGTATATTTATATATTAATAAATATATAAACACGGTAAATTCACATTTAGGTAAGTGCATTTATTTTAGGAGACATTTTTGATATAAATTGATTCCTTTTTTTATGTATACAGATTAAAACTACCTGAAAATGGTGAAAGTAAAAAAAAAAATATATTTATAGTTTTGTTTCGTAATTCTTTTTAATAATATATTGTATTAATTAAATATTCAAAAAACAAATTTTTTTATGCATATTTAAGATTTTTTAACGTATATTTGATTGATTTTTAACGCATACAAATCCGCGCTCTAGTTATAAGTACATAATATATGTAATTTCAATAATAGACAATATTATAATATAACTTGATTTTATACCATAAATTCGCAGTATTCATATTTATAATAATTTAGTACCTATACAATTTTGCAATAATTTATTACGTGCATAATAAATTATTGTTCTCGTTAAATAACGGAGGTGAGATAAAAAAAAATTCCCCGTCCCCTTCTCGAGAAAATCTCTTTAGAAAACGTCTTTGATAAAACATCATAAATTCGCGTACGACCGTGTACAACATGTAACGTGGTATGATAATATTATTGAAAAAAAAAAAAAAACAGTGAATTCAATGTGTTTCGCTACTGCAATAATATGAGTAAACCGTTTAACGTAATCGCTTGAGGCGGCGCTACGCAAAATTATTGTTTTAATAACACAGTCGTGGCGCTCGTTAAAAAATACAATGTACGCGAATAAAAAAAAAAAAATGCAAATCACGACTGTTAAAATTTATTATGCGTTTTACAATGTAGTCAACACTCCGGTGGAACCGGTTTCATTCTTGTCCGATTTTTGGCAAACGATTTGTTCGGCGGTATACATTGTATCACACGCGTACTGTGTGTGCGTTTTTTTTTTTTTAAATCGATCCGAGTTGCTGTCGGGATCAAAATAATAATAAAAAAAAGCCGGACATACTTCGCACGATGGGTGTTTTCTTCGTACGATGGGTGGGATTCTCTTAACGTGTGTAAAAAATAAATGAAAAAAAAAAAAATGTTCGAAAAATGTCCAAATTTTTTTTTCACATTTTCAAAATTTTCTTACGCCAAAATCTTTCTTTTATGATTTTCTGTCTATGTTTAAATTTTCATAAAATTCGGACCAAAAAATGATGGTTTCCGAGTCATTTTTGTCAAAAATGACCTCTCTAAAGTAAAATCTAGAGGCAAATCCGGTTTCAAAAAGTTATTGATCGAAAATTTTGAACAAGTATTTCTATACGAAAAGTTGTACACAGAAAAAAAAAAAATAAAAAAATAAACATCATTGTAAAAATACTAGGTTCTTCACTTCATTAGGAATCTAAAATCGGACACCTTCGCACCATGGATGTTCATCCAGGCGAAAAACTCATATCAGATAAAAAATTTATGATGAATGAGAAAAATTCACAAAAACAAAAAAAAAATAAAGTGCGTTTAACTAAAATTTAAAGAAGACGAATGGTATTTGATGCTACTTTTGTATATAAAACAATGAACGGAGAAATTGATTGCCCTGAATTATTGCAAAAAATTAGTCTCAAAGTACTACCCTCCTTTAATTCTGGACATAATACACCTTTTGTTATACCTCAGTCAAAAAAAAAAAAAAACTATTTCACTAACAATCCGGTGTGTCGCTTACCAACGGTGTGTAACCTAACAAAATGATTTCGATTTTAAATTCTGAACGAAGTGAAGAAGCTAGTGTTTTTACAATGATTTTTTCTTTTTTTTTCTGTGTACAACTTTTCGTATAGAAATACTTGTCCAAAAGTTTTGATCAATAACTTTTTGAAACCCGATTCGCCTCTAGATTGTACTTTAGAGAGGTCATTTTTTGAATTTCTCAATTC
>JAIPRM010014977.1:0-10421 GCA_025469315.1 Stegophylla sp. TES_Ste_2020
GGCTTTGATGCGTGCAGTACCGGGTTCGATTCCCGCCGCCCGGCACTTCAGATTTTTGCATTTTTTTTTCGAACATTTTTTTTTTCTTATATTATTAACTTCCTTCGTTCAGAATCGTTTTACTGAATAAATGATTTATCGTTTCTTTAAAATATAATACGCCCGTCAAGAGAATACCACCTGTCGTGCGAAGTATGTCCGCTTTTTTTTTTTAACATGGTTGTAAAATAATAAAATAATTGTTTACGGCAATTGAATATCTTTCATGATACAATTTAATGTTTTAATTAATAATTATCTACCACAGTATAATATTATAATATTACAGTGTATTATACAGTATAATACTGACTCACATCTCTGATTATAATCAATATTACTTGCTACTTATAGGTTGGTACCTACTAATAGTAAGTAGGTACCTATAGTATTTATCATGATATAATTAATTAATGAAATAATAATTAATCATGTTAATTATCATGTTATGGTATTTATGATAATATAATATACCTACATGAATAAAATGCTTAAACATTTGTTGACACTTTTTATTTTTTCAGAATCGTAATTAAAGAATAAACTACACAAATTACAAGGGTAAGTGGGATCAAAAAAAATTTTGTAATAAATTATCGAAATTGTATTGAATTTATTTTAAATCCTCCGGATTCCACGTGAAATTACAGTTTCACAAGAGTAATAATAAATTGAGAATAAGATATTAAAATTAAAATGAACATTTGTTTTACGGATATCATGGCCCTTCGGCGTCCCATGATATCGTGTTTATACTAGGAAGTAGGAAGTTATTATTTATAGTTCAAAGAGGGGAGGTGGTAAAATCGTAAACCGAGGGGCTAAGCCATACCCCTTAGTTAAGAGTGTTAAGACACTGTGGGTAATAATCTCGGACAGGGATACGAAACACTCTTGTAAGCGTACAATTCGGAGTCAAGGATCGTTTGTGGTATTCTGAGTTGGATATAATATATCTAATATATCTATGTATAGGAATGCAATATTATTATGCATGTATTGTGACCCATTCATTGATTGTATGCATTATTTAGAACCATAAGCTTATAGTTTTTTTTCTTTGGTATCTTTTTTTCTCGAGACAAGATATAGGTTAAGCCAACTTATAAAACCAAATTTGATTTATGTATCAAAGAGTTAAAATGTCATGAATCTTTGTTTGCTTTGAATTTCCATAAATACATTATACTACTATTCGAGACGTCTTATTAATATCTTCAAATACATTTTAAATTCCTTTCTTGATCAGTAACGAGAAAAAAAAAATGGTTTTCATTTAACTGTCTAAATGATATTTCAAAAGTTTTGTGAACAATGATTGACATTACTGTGAAAAGTAAAAAATATTATTTCATTTTAATAACTTGTTTAGTTAAAAGTGAGTGAACATTGTAAAATAAAATAACTATCATCTCTGTAGGTATTTAACAAATGGAAATTTATTGAAGTTATTTCTTTGGATTGGTAAGAATATTATATAGTCACATAAAGCATATTTTTATAGATCCAGCTAGACCCAAAATAGTTTCATAAAATATAATAAGTAGTGTTACATTTTGAAAAGTTGTTTGTTGGTATATTCCATTACATACTAGTCATTATTTTCAATCCAGAAAAAATTACAACTTTATTCTAACGTTAATTAGCATTATGTGTTTTAAATTGATTTTATAGAAATGTTTTGGACAAGTTTTTAATGCATTCATATTTCCTAATCCAAAAATATAATAGGTAGTAAATAATAAAATATACACCGAGATAGATGATAATATATTATAGTTATTATCAGCTATTTCAGTGAAAATATACAATCATATCATAGTTCGTGATTATTATCTATGTAGTGGAATCTTATCAGTTGTTAACAGTGTTAATCATTATTACAGAAAAACCGCGTCATGATATTTTATCATTTTTTTATACCTAATAAAGTAATAAACTATTTTCTTCAATCTTATTTAAACGGTACCAAGTATTTTACAAAAATATTGTTATTAAAATATTACCTAAATAAACTAATATGATTTTGATTGTTATTTAAAACACTTTCTTTATTTCACTACAAATATTCTTCCATACCTAATTATCAACTTTTTAAGTGAAATACTATTACAATACTTATGTTATGATGGCTAATTTTGGTGAGTAAAACTATTTTATTGTTAGCTACTTAGGTACATATTTTGATTAAGTTATTTAGTAACAGTTATTATAAATGTAATAAATGCTTATAATTTAAAGTAGGATTGTACGACCTAGGTAAATATTATTATTTATGAATAGAGTAGGTAACTTAAAAAGGAAAAGAAGTAACCAATGTCTGTTTTTCATTAAAAAAAAGAATAAAAGTTGCATTAGGTACCTTTTATATCTATATTTTTTTTTATTCTGAAAAACATTTGTCTATTTTTATTTTTATGTCTACTGATATGTTTATTGACTTCATTTACTTGTAACATATTATATTACTGTATTTTTAATAACTTTCCTAATTTTAAAACTATAACATATACAAATAAATTGTTTTTTCATAATTAGGTACCTATCATTTTTTTATTTATTGTTATTTTTATTTATTAAATTTATATAATTTATATAGAATTTTAGTTGTCATAAGAATTAAGTGAAATTCATATAGGTACTTTCATTTAATTTCTTCTATTTGTAGATTATTGTTTAGATGTAAAAATATATAAATCCAGACTCCTATAATAATACTTAGGTACTTGAATTAACTGAATATAAATTTGATTTAAAAACACTTTTTTGGTGTGATGATCAAATTGAGCCGTTAGGTAGTTATTGTGTTTTTTTTTTGTTAAAAAAAAAATATATTTTTTCTGTTTCATCTATTACCTGAATATGATATGGAGATTACATATTATAATACTTATCATTTTTAATAATTGAATTTATTGTATTACATAATAATCCATACTTAGTTACAATTTGTGGTGTACCTACTGTTCTTACATATTTCAATTTCTAAAATATTTTGTAAATTCTTGATCTTTAATCTGATCAAATTTCTGATATGAGTATGTTACTGGAGTTAATCGATTATTTCCTTATTTATTTTAAATCTGATTGTTCAATAAATTTTATATGCTTCATTTACTCCAAATTTGATAAAAATCACATATATGCATATTATATACGATGTTCTGGGTATACTTACAAGAATATTGATTTTCTATTGCTCATAAATGTGAATCAAACAGTTTAAGGAATTTAAAGCAAAATTAAAACTGAGACTATTGTTTTTAATAATGAATATTAATGCATAATACATTGTGTAAAAATATTAGTTAAAGTAAGAATATATATTTATTCAGATTAAACAATTTACTATAAATCTAGAAGGTGATCTTTGTTACATAAGACGATATACAAATTGAAAACATATGATGTGTAGTAAAATATCAGTACCTATTTTAATTATAGAAATAAGGAGATATCTCATATATTTTAAAAATAGTGATTGTTAGTATAAAATAATAAAATATTTTTGTTAAGTTTTACATTTTTGTTGGATACCTTAATATTTCAGAGATAATTAAAATATTTTATATATATATATATATATATATTTTATTATGTAAAATAAAATAGCACTCACTATTAAAAATATTGATATTTAACTGTTATTAAAATTATTGATTATTTGAATTTATACAGACATATACTTATACATGATTTTTGTTATGTACTTTAGAAAAGGATCCTCTTCCATTTGAGTTTTCATCACTTCTGTCAAATACACTTACCCTTTCAGGATATGAGCGACTATTCGGCATTGCTTTTGTGTTCACTGTTGAAACTGGCTTTATTCCAACTTCTTTAGCAGAATATTTTGATTCAATAAATTCAAATATCGAGTTGGCTAAAATGATACATAATCAATCACTACGTTCATTTTGGCACCAAATTAATAATATTTTTAATGGTCAACTAGTTATGTCTAATCAATTGTGCAATTTGACTGGTGTTCCAAATGGTGATTCATTAATTATTACATTAAGTCATTCAAACATATCAAAGTGTACCATATTTGAAAGTACCACTAGCAATTTTGATAAGAAAAGTTTTTATGAGTTGTCGTTAATATTTAAAAATTTGGTTAGTTTTCCAATTAAATGTGCCATTTTGGATATTACTGGTGATCAATGTCCTAGTTTATGTGGAATCCCTGAAGAATTGATTCTATATATTATGAACAAGCTAGAACCTTATAATTTATATGCATTGATGCAAACTTGTAAAAGAATGAAACATATAGCAACTAGCAATCAATTGTTATGGAAAAAATTAGTTATTGAAGAACTAAGTAAGAACACAAACAACCCATTAATTGTATTAAATGAACATGTAACTGATTGGAGACATTATTACTATCAACTTAAAGAAGAAAAATCTGGTAGACGAAGAACTCAAATAATAAGAGCTGGATGCTGATTATTAAATTTACTTTTTAATTTATTAAATGTTGTACTAATTTATATATCTACTACTTGTTCTATTTTTATGCAAAATTATAATACACTAATTTTGTTAATATATTTTATGTTTATATGTATTTGTTTGTATGAAGTAAGAGATGTGATATTTTAAAATTATAGCCATCATCATTGGACAGATCCATTTCTTGTTTGCAGTTATAGTTATGTATGCAGTAAGTGATGTGTGATAGATCTAATAAGTAATTTTATTATTGTGATATCATATACAGCTGAAATCATTGAATAAAGTGAAAAAATAATTTATTATATATTTATTTATTATATAAATAAGTGAAAAAATAAATCATGGAATAAAACCATTGTTACATAATAAGGTATTAAAATTTAATACTTGCCTGAGAAATATCAATCAACGACGTCTAAAATTGTATTCTGTATGACATTAATAGAGTGCAATTTAAGTAAAGTGTAATTAGTGATGTAAAATCCCTGGTATTACGAGGAATAGATCATTTTCTAAAAGAAACTTTAATAAAATAAGTAAGCATTTCATAAAGAATTTAAATTGTAATATTAATATTTAAAAACATTTTGTTTTTAGCACCTGGCTGAATGTAATCCTAACCTAAGACCGACTTGAAAAGTGAAAAACTACCATTATCAGAAGACAACACTCAATTTTTATTTAAAAATATAGCTCTTTGATTTTTTAAACTTTATATTATTTTTAAACTATTACACCACTCAACCTATTCCTTACACCTAAAATAATTTATTCTGATAAGTATTGTAAAATACAAAATACTTTTATATAAATATATTGAAAATAATATTTTGTTTAATACTAAATTATTCAATTTACAGTTATAATGTTGTACCTACATTATAAAAATATACATTATAAAAATATACAAAGAAAAAAAAATAAAGTTGAGTAAAGTATAGACAAAAAAGCCGGCATAGTTTCCACCACATATATTCTTCGCTCCTCGGGTCAGATACTCTTAATGTGTAATAAAAAAAAAACAATGTAAGAAAAATGTACAAAAAATTTTTTTTCACATTTTCAAAATTTTCTTGGGCCAAAATGTTTCTCATATTATTGTCTATCTATTATTGTCTATGTTTAAACATAGACAAGATAGACAATAATATGAATAATAATAATATAATAATATATTTTCATAAACTTTGAATCAAAAAATAATGGTTTCCTAGACTTTTTTTGTCTAATTTTTTATAGGTCTCCCTCCCAAAAACAAAAAAGAAGGACCAACTAGAGGAAAATCCTGTTTCAAAAAGTTGCTGGTCGAGACTTTTGGACAAGTATTTCTTCACAAAAAAGTGTATACAGAACAAAAAAAGAAACATCATTGTAAAAACATTAGCTCCTTCATTTTATTCAAAATCTAATGTTAAATAATTTATAATATTTGGTTACTCTTCATTACTTGTTTTATTCCTACCCATCACTGATTTATATAATATCATATTTTATTTATTTATTTTTTGTTGATCATATTTAACAAATAATACAGAATGTATGAAAAATTATGTACATAAAATGAATACAAGCATACATAGACTTTACTTCAATTGTATGGCAAAAGTATTGTATTTGATATTAGAGCAGAGTTGGCTTAATGATTAGTTGACTTAGTCGAGGTTACATGTGAAAAATTTTAGCAAGGCTTAAATAGTGTTTAGTTGTTACTTTGGGGCAAATCTGAGATTGTACGATTTAAAGCCCATCAATGATTCTGAATTGTTAGATGAATACTCGAACTCATGAATATGCTTTGTTCTATTTAAACATTAGACACTAAAATAGTAATTAAATTAAATAATGTGTGCATATATACACGTATACTTACTTTAACGTGTTTTTGTATACGGTGTATAATTTTCATAAATGTTGGTTTTCCAAATAATTTTTTACAAGAATTTAAAATTAGAATTACGACAAATAATCTGAATACTGGCAGATTTATTTAACCAAATTATTAAGTCATAAAATATTATACAAAATTGATCATTTATACGAATAGTGAAATGGATATGGATTATTATTTTATTAAATAAAATTCTTGGCCAAACTTACTTCACGTTAAAAAAAAATAGTTTATTCGACCGCATTATTGATATATAAATGTAAAAGCTACTAATAGCTCAAAACTCAAATACCAAAAATTAATTGACTGTTGATGATTTGGTGTTATAAAATTTAATTATATACTGACGCTTAACACTAACACACAAATCAAAAAAACACTATTAAATAACAGTAGCCTAACAACATAACCGACAATTATTATAACTGAAATTCAGCTCAGCATTGTTATATTGAAGAAATGATTTATCTTTTTTTTTTAATTCAATATACCAACCAAGAATATCCCGTCCGAGGAGCGAAGAATACCCATGGTGCGAAATATGTCTGGTTTTTTTTTATTCCTTGTGTACTTATTCTATTATTGTACATTACCTTATATTTCATAATTAAACAATACACTCTAAAAAAAAAGACAATCGTAGAACAAATATAAGTAGTATAGATGATGAACATATGGTGTGAAAAAGAAAAGATTTATAAAATTCCCTTACGCGTTAACGTATGTCTTGAAGAGAAAAAATGAAACTGAACCATCTGAAAGGAAGTAGTATCACAATGAAAATCGATACACCATCTCGTTCATTGTTATATAAAGCGAAAACGAGGAGGAAAAAAAATTATATCAACCGCCATATTCTTGGCAAAGAAAAAACTTAAGAGTCGTTAAAAATTCATCGAAAAGACCACCCTAACGTGCAAAGAATCTGGGAAAATTTGAAGTTAATCTATTATTGAAAAGAACTGACAATAACAGCACGGCAATCCATCATTTGCTTTCTTCCTGTTGCGTTTGGGTTAGAAAGAAGTAGCATTATTAATATTATACTTTGCACACGTCCAAAATAATTATTTTTGATTTATATGTGTAAAAAAAAAAAATATATATACGTATATATACATTCTCTCGTAAAAACGAAGATATTTTATAAAGAGATTTGAACTCTATGTATTATTATTGACCCTAATTACAAATTAGCAGTGCGAAGTATGTTCGGCTTTGTTGTCTATACTTTATTTTATTCAGGGACGCCGGAACCGGTGGGGGGGCAAGAGGGGAAGGTGCTCCCCCGGATTTTTTTTTGGAGGGGCAAAGAGTATGTTTTGCCCCTCCAAATATAGGTTTGAACTTAGTTAACCTAATATATTCAAATAATCAGCTTAGAAAAGAAACTGTACTAGGCATAAGTATTATATTATTTTCGGTGTATTGGTTGATTGCCCTCAGTTTGCCCCCCCCCCAAAAAATATATTATGTTCCGGCGTCTCTGATTTTGTTTTTTTTTTTTTTTTCATGATGTCTTAACGAAATTTTTATAAAAACGGTATTTATTTATTCTCGGCATTACGAATACATATTTTATATTAAACCATGTTAAGTCTATGTGATGAAACTCATTAATCCTAAAATGTTCGCCTTATACCTCTATTAGTATTAATGTGATCTATGAGTGGTTATATTTTATTTTGGAAAAAGTGAAAGTAATTTTTCTTTTCAGTTACAAATGATTTTCGTCTATGAATCACTATAACCACTCAAGTAAAAAGCTTTGAACAGATTCTAAATGTGTTCAGAAATATATACGACGTTAGCCGAATGACTTGATATATACGTATAAATGTATAGCGTGGAGACGCTCGTGGAAAAAGTTAGTTTTGTGTGTACACATATATTTCGATTTCTACAAAATTGTGTTTTACTACCATACGCCCAACGAAATGACACTAATCAATCGGGAATGTGTCAGAGTTGAACTTATTATTAATTTATTATTATTCGGTGACTTAAATTCGGGGCAGTAATTAAACTCAAACATAATGACGTCGAGTCAGTAAATAAAACAACATGTAAAAAGGATCGAATTTATTAGACTTATTATACAAAATATATATTATGTAAGTTCAGTAAAAAAATAGAGTATTGATATTGAGTGAGAGTAATAATAATTGTACAAAAATAATCAAATTTTAACAAAAAACAGCCAAGAATGATGTGTTAACGATAATATTGTATACAGAATATAGTATCACTGTGATACCTTGTGAATTGTGAAATTTTGGGATCGGATTTTTATTGAATACAGATATCTTTGTATTGATTAAAAATAAACACGTTTCAAAACTTCCAGAATGAAATAAGAAGTATTTCTATGTGAAAAAAAGGTCACAAAAAAAAAAATAATAATAAAAATGAAAAAAATAAACATCATTATGAAAACACTAGCTTTTTCACTTCGTTCAAACTCTAAAAATATTCAAATAGGATTTATAAATATATAATAAATGTATGCCCTCCACTGTGTGTTGATGTAAGAACTAACGAACGCTATCAAATAAATTGTAGGTACGTAAATCTAGTAAAATTAGCTACAAGTGAACGCCCTTTTTCTTCGCTTTATAGTCTGAAAACGTATTTGAGTAAAAAAACAGGCAAAGAAAAATTGAATGCATTGACATTGTTAAAATATGTACATAGAGTAACATAAAAGTAAATTTTGCTAGAATTGTGAATATAATTGCTTAAACTTCCAGAAAAATAAATAGAACCAAAGAAAAAGTTCTGTGGTTTTTATTTTTATTATAGATTGTGTTTACATTATTAGACAAAAGTATTTGAAGCTAATTTTCACGTTGTCGTATATTTATTGACATAGGACAGTTATAATTGTGTCAATAACTGACTTTTAAAGACCACCCCCTCGCCCAAAAATTTTTTCTGCGTACGTTCCAGTTAATTATTTGGAACCGATATGGAGAACGTAATAATTTGTACATGCAAATAAGGAGCTCAATAAGAGACATATATTATATTTATATCATAATTAAATATTGCAATGATAAATTGTTTTTGAGTTTTTCTAATAACACTAGTATTTTGAGTCAATGGAAAGAGGGATTTTTTTCATACAAATGATTTTGTTTGCAGTCTGGTAGGGTTTAACCCCCTTCCCTCTCTAATGTAATTCCCTATGACTGACAGTGAGATTATTATACAGGAATGCACAATGTTGAGAAGCACTGGGTAGGTATAAGCGTTAATTAAAAAATAAAATGTGGTTTTTGAGTAGACATGCTACGCTAATAATTAGGTGGTCGAGTCCACTTAATTTAAATATCAATTATAAAATGAAATGTGTGCTTGTATTAAACTATTGTACACATAATCAAGTTCGAGTGAAAAAACTTAATTCAAATAAATAATTAATTAATATCTAATTTATTGAATTAATGTAAATAATAAAATAATAATTATTGCATTTCGTGTTCGGAAGGTACATAATACAATTTAAGTGTCCATCTCTTCGTAACACGAGGATAATACCTACCTAGAAATTTTCCCCTTTGTTCTACACCCTGCATTGTCTGACCCATACTGAACGTTTTTTTTCTTTTTTTTATATATAAACACACATCTTGCATTAATACTTTAATATTATGTGAAATAACAGCAGCTGCTGCTGCCTCTAATAACACACTGCGTCTTTGTTCTTGAATACATATATGAGACGTGTGTACAGCAGAGAAGAGTTATTTTTCCCCTTTGAATTGTGGAAGGGGAAAAATAAGCAATTAAAATGAAATTTAACACACCAAATGGTTGAACATTATACCTATCGAAAGATTAAACGATATTGTGATCTTTTAATATAACAGTGTTATGAAATATTATTACGGTATCGAAAGCCAGTGGCGTGCAGACAAGACACAAATGGGGCCTAGGCCCCACTTGAAAATGGGGTGGGTGTGGGTGGTATTTATTGTTAAGAATTATACAAGTTACTAAAATGTTATTTTACTACGTGTCATTTGTA
>JAIPRM010014978.1:0-10421 GCA_025469315.1 Stegophylla sp. TES_Ste_2020
TTCGAAAATTTTTTTTTTCTTATATTATTAATTTCCTTTGTTCAGAATCGTTTTACTGAAGAAATGATTTATCGTTTTTTTAAAATTTAATACGCCCGTCAAGAGAATACCACCCGTCGTGCGAAGTACATCCATCGTGCGAAGTATGTCCGGCTTTTTTTCTTTACATTTCTTTGCGATAACAAGACAAGTCTAATGATTATTTATGGAGTTATTGAGTAAATGGACTTTGTCTGGTTTATACTATTATGGGAAAAAACAAGATTAGTCCGGATTTGTCTGATTTTCGCTTATCTTTGGCTTATCTTGTTTTGGTTTCGGACTTGTCTTGGTTTTCGAAAAATGTATTACAATTAACGAACAAAAAACCAGGTAAGTCCACATGTTCCATAATTCCAAGTTATTTTAGAAAATCAAAAATGTATTTAAAATTGAAATCAATTTTACTCAACTATTAACATGAAATTAAAGATACTCATGTCGAATTTTTAAATAAAAATATAAATTTTTGGTGAAATAAAACATGACTCCTGAATAATTTCAAAATATGGACTTGTCTCGTTGTTGCACGGGAAGCTCTTCTTCAATTGTTTAGTTAAAAGGATTTATTTTTTCACAGCTCATTTTGAATAAAATTTCCATAAATATGGTTTAAGGGGGGTGTCCAGATACCCAAAACACCCCCTTGGTTGCGCCACTGCTGGTTGTACACAGAAACGCATAAAATAATATTTATATAATGCATTCCGGATGAAGAAATACGTCCAGTGGTCGCCGGTAAAATACCCGAGGACGACGGAAAGCCATTGTTGAGGTGGGAGGGGAGGCAAAAGTTTCCCCGTCCGACGCGGGCGTAAACGTTAAATAATATATTATTTATCGCAGTCGTCGTCGCCTCTCCTATTGTCGTGTATCCGCGCGCACGCGCGTCATCACACCAGAAAGGGATTCGCTGGCGGCCGCCGTCCGCACAATAGGCCGTGACGGAACGATTGTATTGGCCGCCAGCGGGGGCGGCGGCGGCTATAACAATGCACAGCGCGCGCGACTATTGTTGTGCGCCGCCGTCGACGACGAAGCTCCTCGAGGCGGACCGCCGAAATCGAGAGCGCGCGCGCCCGCCGCGGGCCAATGAATTTTCGCGTGCGCCAACAATACAAAAATATTATTATAACAATACATGACAACACACGAACAGGGTATTATCACTTGATAGATAATAATAATAATAATAATAATAATAATAATATTTCGTATCGCCCCGTTTTGAATTCCGTATACTTAGCCTGCACCCCCCTCTGGCGGCGCGGCGGGCCGATTCGACCAGTGATGTTACTCCAGCCGCTTATACATTTAAGGTTAAATTTTAATTTATTGTTGTGAAGTATAATATTGAGTTTGAGTTGGCTTCCTGACAAAATTTTTTGACGGTATAATTTTAAGTTTATCTACTAAGTAACTAGTTAAAGCAACAGTCTTGTATTATGACTTGATAGATAATAATAATAATAATAATAATAATATTTCGTATCGCCTCGTTTGGAATCCCGTATACTTCGCCTACACCTTCCCCTCCTCTGGAGGGGAAGGCGGGCCGATTTGACTAGTGATGTGCCACGGGAATATTCCTATTCCCATATGAGAAAGAAATATAATATATTAGGGAATTTATCGGGAACTTTTTCCACTACAACATTTTTATACTCGTATGAAATTTTATGAAAATTTAAATTATAAATAGATGCAATAGTATGAGAGACTTTTTGTCACTTTTTGCATTGAAAGTTTAATTATCGTACGGCGGAAAAGATTATTTTACTGCCCGCTATAGCGTGGAAAAAAAAGTTGTCCAAAGGGGATTAATTTTTATCAATGAGAACTCATTCGAATTTCAATGTAAATACCTACATCAAAACACAATGAAAAATAAGGGATTTCCATTTGAGATAAGATTTTGTATCACCGTTGAAAATTCTTAGGCTTAATGTGTTATACGGGAAAAAGAGTTACGAAAAACACAGTTTTTATTGTGAAAACTCGAAAAAAATTCAAAATTTAAGCATTTTACCGGCAAAAAAAAGCAGTTGTGATGAAAATATTAGGCTATGGAGTCGCAGGCTCTTGCTTTCATTAACAGACAGAATAAGTCGGGTGGATAACTAGTGATTTTTTTTTTTCATGCTGTAAGTATGTTATAGTTATACTTATTGAGTTAAGTAGAATCTAAGTATTTAATACGTATTTTAGTAGTTCGGTTGGTTGGTTTTCCCATGTTAGGGATGAGTTAAGGATCGCGTTTGGTTGTCGATGTCGAGTTGGTTGTTACTAGAAGGCGGATGTGAATTTGTTCGGAGGAGTTCATATAAAAAGTGGTTTTAGACTGGGAATGAGATAGAGTTTATATATTTAAATTATTTCTGACTGATACGTCCCATTATCAAGCGGACGTGGGTTTCGTTCTGAGGAGGTATCCTTGGGTTTCGTGAACCCCAAGATGAGAAACTCTGATTTAGGACGAACGAGATAAATTAATGAAAAAAGAGAACATCAACATCTCTGCAAACAGAATCTATGTGCGGGAACAGGTTAAAGAAATTTTTTTATCAGAATATTTAATGAAAAAAAAAAAAAATGTTTACATTCATTTTAAATTTTCAAAGCGACCACGTTTAGGTTTAAAGAATATTGTTAAAATCTAATGTCATTAGATGGTGTTTGGTGAGCCAAGTCTCACCGGATACTTAATTAGATGTACGTGAACAAGGTATACGTATAATTATTGTACACTATAAAATTAAAACCCGATATCTCATTTAGTGACTTTTCTTCACATATTTATATGAATTGAATACATTTTTTTTTTTTAATATTCAATATTAAATTTTTAATAATTATTTTAATTTAATATTCAAATTACCACGCATTAAAAATCCATTATAAAAAAATCATCGGATAACAAATAAGTAATAATAATAAAACAATTAGCTTTACAAACACTTAGTTGTGAGAATTCGTGTTCGCATTGTAGTCGGTCCACCACAGAAAAAAAAAAAAAGAAAAGTGCTTTAAATTTCCCTTTACTTAAACGATTAACAATTGATAAAAAAAAAAATAAAAGTAAACTGCAGTTCGTGTACGAATATTTCATTCGTGTTCGTGGGACATTATAATTAATGATCGCGGTCGGCGTAATGCAAAAAAATAATAAATTGTCCTTTTACGTATTCGGGACAACTTGTTGGTTTGTGAGTTGTGACGATGAAACGCATATCGGCGGTCGCTATTTAATTTTCGAAAATGAAGATGGATTTTTACGTTTTTTTTTTTTTTTTGACGTCGATTTGAATCGGTCATACGAAACACGTTTTACGTCGATCGGTCGTCGAATTAAAATCTACAACTTTTATAGATTCTGAACGAAGTGAAGAAGCTAATGTTTTTACAATGATGTTTATTTTTATATTTATTTTTTTTCTGTGTACAACTTTTCGTATAGAAATACTTGTCCAAAAGTTTCGATCAATAACTTTTTGAAACCGGATTTGCCTCTAGATTGTACTTTAGAGAGGTCATTTTTTTTCTTTCATCCTTAAGTAACAACACGACTTTCCTATTATTTATATACACTCACGGTTGACCCTTTGATTTTCGCCGCCGTTAATAATTATTATTATTATTATCATCATCACTACTATAATCGAATTATTTCGGACGCGCGCCGCTGCAGCGAGAGGGGGAGCACACAAATGACATTATTATTTCTCAATACTTAAAGATTCGCGTACACAATAATTGAATTCTGTATTCATTACGGACACCATTGTGACGCGCGTTTACGAAACGCGGAGTCCGCGCGAGATGATTGCATTATCCGAATAGAACGTTTTTGTTTTTGTTTCTTGATCCTACGGTTTAGGCGTCGCGTGTAAAATTAATAATATACGAATACGCGTAACAAGGACGTTTCAATGGGTGGAGCCCCCCCCCAAAAAAAAAAAAAATATTCAAAATAATTAAATATATTTTGTCTGTTATCGTAATGCAAAATAGGTATTATTTTTAATAATAATTCATATTTAAATAATAGTAATTCATGTAAACCGTATACGTTTTTTTCTTCACCAATAATTATTGTGAACATATTATTCTAATCAAACCATATTTTATTATTTTAGATTCTAAGAGGAGTGAAAGAGCTATAGAAGTGTTAAATTTTTTTTTTTACTTTTTTCTCTGTACACAATTTTTTTTATCATAAATATTCACAAATGCTGGAACTTTAAAGAGTAACTTTGTTATAAAAATTTTAGATAATCTGTTACGCCTTTTAATTTGTAAATAAACTCTACATCAAAATACTTTTGTAGAGTATCTGATTAAATTATATAAAAATTACATTTTGAACTCAAACAAATTATTTATGCAATTCCTTTGTAGTATTTAAAATTTTTCGATTTGATCAAACTATAATAAATTCCAAACCAAGGACCTAAATTCCAAAATAGACCTTACCAGTTTATCGTAAAGTACGGATTGTGTCTTTAAATTTAGCACAGATCCTCTTTAAAAAATCAAAACCTCTTAAGGCTTTACTATAATTTAATAAATATAAGCATTAAAACATAGGTACTTTGAAAAAAATTATTCCGTAAACACGAACTTTGTCTACTTATATGATTTCCTGATCGTAAATCGGACATTTGATGTCAACTAAAGATGGATGTCAATGTTAAGGTGTATGACCGCAGTAGGCGAATGTTGACATTCACCGTTGATTGTTGACATTTACAATCAGTGTTTGGTAAATGTTGATCACACTTGAAGCACAGTGTATGTAAAAGGTAAGCTGTACACTCGAAATCAATTTGCAGTGTGCAGAGAAAAAATGGTATCATTAAACGACGTTTTATCCGATAAGACAATGTATTTGAGACAGGAATAGGTATATCGACAGCTGCTTCCAAAAGTGGTGGCCAAGGTTATGTACGATGCAATTGTAAAAAAAAATGTAATTGTAAGAATGGGGGAATACTTTGTAACAGTTAATGTCACGATAGTTTACCATTTCGTAATAAATAATACTTAATAAAATATAATATGCTACCTAAACTATATATTAAAAAATTAATTTGTTAAACTATATTTATTTATGAATTTATTAGCTAGGTATCTTGTATATTATGTTATTAGACATGTCAACATTCACTAAATAACTATTGCGAATGACAACAAATACTGGTAAATGTCCGCATTGTGAGATATTTTACATGACTGATAACATTCACCAAAATGATTGGTAAATGTCAACATACACCAATGACTGTTAACATTTACTGCTATGCGGTCATACACCTTAACGTCAATATTATAATGTTTTAATATTTTAAAATTATATTATTTATATTTTAGAATATCGTGTAGGTACTTTGTACAATAATTTATAATGTGTACCTATTACTATTTTGCTTAATAAATAAAGAGGTCTAACAAAAAATTATTTTCCATATCCTACTCCTCAAAAAAAAAAAAAATCCTAAATACACCACTGTCTTGGATGCTTCTAGAAAGAGTTTATGTAAAGATACTTAAATATTTTTAATTGACTACGTATCAAATTAAATAATTGTCTGTAGCTAATTACCATTTACTAATAATTACCAGATAAGCGTTATCGTGGGTTTTTTTTTTTACAACATACGAGAAATTCAACTCAATTTAATAGAAAGATCGAAATTGGTTGTAGGTAATTAAATTGTACATACAATTTTACATTGTAAATTAATATTTGGATATGAGTTTTTGTTACGGATTGTTTGATGAAAAAAATGAAAAAGTATTTTAAGGGGGTTTACATTTATACAGTAGGTACGTCGGCATACGTAGATGATAATTAATAATAGAAGTGTACACATATTTAGTGCTTTTTTACAGTGCATTAAATTCCGAGTCCTAATTAATATAATGCTTTGTTTCGTTCATCTTTATGGCTTGCATATTTCGTTTTGGATGATAAATATATTGATTTAGTTTTATTTGTTAAAAATTACTCGATTTTCATATGTTATAAACACATTTGACTCAAAGTCAAAACCAATTTTATTATTTGAAAAATTATAACAGTTTTTTTTTTTTTTTTGGGGGGGGGGGCTCGGCCTTCGACCCTAAATCTTGGACACGCCGCCACTGAATATACTCTTATATATACACGTACACGGGAATAATATTCACGGATTTTGATTCGCGTCGGTTTTTCATTTATTATTACGTATTATTACTATTTTCCTCTTTCATTAATATTTCTCTGACAATGCGAGCGGACGTCCTGCAGAGTTTTGTCGGCGGTATATAATATTATAATGATGATACAGTCAATGTACATATTATATACATTATACATAGAGTATATATACATATGTATATTTATGGTACATTCATATTTCCTGCAGTTTTAGTTGTACACCCGTACATAATATAATACACTGGCTATTCACGATATTATTATTATTATTATTATTATTATGCGCATAATACCGTCCGACTACAAAATTATTTTATTGTAACGAACCTTAGGGTAATTGCGTACACACACACACACACACACGTACGTATATTATTATATGATACAAGTGTACGACTTACGTATACAATAATAATAATAATAATGATATCAGAGGAGAGCCAACAATCGGCCATCTCGAACACTGGGAGCAGCCTGTGTGCTGCAGGGGTGACGGAGGCGGACTCGAATCTCTCTTTTCTCTCCTTCGGTGCCTATATACACGAGTGTGCACGATGTATACACGTATATTATATTATAATAATAATGTATATAATCTTTCTCTCTCTCTCTCTCTCTCTCCACTCTACAACCGAGCAAATACGTATTATACACACGGCACAAGAGGATATAGTTAGTTTAGAGACGCGCGCATCGTCGTCGTCGTCGTCGTCGTCGTCGTGGTGTATTTGTCTTTCCGCGGCTATCTTCATCAACAACCCCATTGTGGTGTCCCCGGACCGGTCATACAAAAGAGCCGCGGTCTCGGGAAAGGGACCGCAACATCCCGTCGGCGGACGACGGGAGCGAGGCAATTGCCATCCCATTGTCTATTTTCCGTTATATGCGTAGAACACACACATATATGTGCATAATATAATTTATATACACACATAAAGGTACACTACACGTATTTATATTGTATCCGTACTACCGTATAATATAATAATTTATCAGTCGATTCTCTTCGAACGAATTACGCTCCCGCTCGCTGGCGACTAAAATTATACACATGCAGGCCGCTCGGTAAACGCGGCTTTTTCCCCCATCGATTTATCATCGACCGGACATTTATTTCTACTGCGCAACGAGCCCTAGAACAAGGGACTGGCACCTTTTTGATTTTTACGATTCCGGTTTTCGGTTTTCGATTTTTCAACAGTTTTCGAGTTCCAGAATAGGTTCTTGAAATTTTTTTATTAATTTTTTTTCTGCGAACACTTTTTTGTATGGAAATACTTATCCGAAAATTTCGGTCAGAAACTTATTGAAACCGGATTCGCATGTAGTTGGTACTTAAAAGAGGTCATTTTTTAAGTTTCTCAATTCTTAATTTTTTTTTGGAAAAACTATTCAAAATTTGTCAAAAAACATTTCTCTCTTCGGGTCAGACACTTTTGGCGAGTGTGTTGAAAATGACGCCTATTATTGATCATTATATTATTAACTTCTTTCGTTCAGAATCATTTTATTGAAGAAATGATTATATTGTTTCTTTAAAATTTAAAACATATTCTTTAAAACGCCCTTTAAATGTATCTGACCCGAAGAGCGAAGAATATCCGTCGTGCAGCTTTCTCGTATATACTTTTTCGTCATTGATTTTTTTTGGAAAATAATTTAAAACCAGAACTACGACAAATGACATATTGTTTGAATTATTTTTTTAAAGGTTCTTCTGACATTATTTTTATATTTTTTAAATTTCTAGAAATTCTTGAAAAGTCAGTGAAATTTCATAATACGAAACCGCGGTCACCGTGGTAGGGCAATATATGTTTTTGACTATTTCTAGCACTACCCCAAAATCTTATATACCTTAGTATACAGGCAACAAGATTACACTAAACATCGGCATTAATCCGTACTAAGAACAGATGTAGATTTCATGTACGAAAAAGGCAATATTCAATAAAGAAGAAAATAAAAAGTGCGTGTTGGTTGAATTCTCATTCAGTGCCAAACTATTTCAGAGTCTGTAATAAAAATTGAAAACTTTATTATTCGGGTGCAAAGCCATGCTTAATAGATCTCTCTTAATTCTGCAAACTCACAAAATATAACAGCAGCATATAACACTATTATTAATTATTGAAACAAAGATACTTATTGTCACTAGTGTCACTCGTGGTGTTATATAAGTTTTGTAAACGATTATTTTTTAAACATTAGACACATTTAACTGTCTCACGTGACATGCAATAATTATAGGTACCACAGATAAACGTACTTCAAAGCTTTTATTTTTGTTAATCCACAAACCCCTTGGTATTGTTATCAAATACGCTAATTAATAAATTTATGAATTTATTATTTAATAATTTTAATATTCATTTGCCCCGTCCACCCGAGGAAATCCTAAATGCGCCGCCGGTCATAATGCACACGAGCAGACCGCGATGCCGAGCGAAGAGTCCCGAAAATAATGTAATTATTATAAATTCGCACATACGCGCTGCGCAGCAGACGATAATCGGTATTTCATTATAGCGCAATAATTCTATACCGTCGCAGATTCTGCGAACGCGCTTAACGGTCGAAGCCGGTCCGAAAACCTCCCCCCCTCATTTTTTTCCTGTACTCGCATCGAGGGATTTGAAAAATAAATAATATGCAATATCCGGCACGGGAAATATGCATTTGCAAACGACAGGGACGGTATAAAAAAAAAAAAAACAGAAAAAAAGCGTGTCGTGCAGAGAAATGAAATAATAATAAAAACGTGGAAAATTAAAAATCGTTTTCCAACAATAATATTGTACGTATATGCGATATGTGTACGTTTACCGTACTCTGGACAATCGTGTGCGGGGGTTGTGAAATGCGATTACGCGAAGCGCACTCGGAAAACGCAAGCGACTGGGAAACAATCGTTCGTAAGTCGTTCGCGCCCCTTTGCCCCGGACACCACTTTGGCGGTGCGGGAATAAAAATAAAACGTCGCGCACAACAATTCGATTATTTGTCATTTCCCCGACGACGCGCGAAAAAAAGGGTCTCCGGGACCCCAGTCGAAATTGCTTCTTGTCGTCGTCGTCGTCGTCGTCGAGTGTTGCCCGCTCGTGATTTCATTTCATTATTCATTTTCATCATCCAACCCCTTCGGCCGACTACCAATTACTTTTAATTGTCCGATCCCGGCACGAGGTCGTCTGCCGTAACGTCATAATAATAATAATAATAATAATAATAATAATATACTCCGGTCCCGCTCGCGCCGCAACTCGCGTCGCAGTGCGCTAAAAACCTCGTATTAGATTCTGAACGAAGTGAAGAAGCTAGTGTTTTTACAATGATGTTTATTTATTTATTTATTTTTTCGATCAATAACTTTTTGAAACCGGATTTGCCTCTAGATTGTACTTTAAAGAGGTCATTTTTTGAATTTCTCAATTCTTCAATTTTTTTTTTTTGGTAAAAACTACCTGAAATTTGACAAAAACGACTCGGAAACCATAATTTTTCGATCCAAATTTTATGAAAATTTAAACATAGATAGAAAATCATATAAGAAGGTTTTGGCGCGAGAAAATTTTGACAAGGTGAAAAAAAAATTTTAGACATTTTTCTAACATTTTTTTTCTTATTTATATTTTATATTATTAACTTCTCTCGTTCAGAATCGTTTTATTGAAGAAATGATTTATCGTTTCTTTAAAATTCAATACACCCGTCAAGAGAATCCCACCCGTCGTGCGAAGTATGTCCGGTTTTTGTGTACACGCGGTTTCATCGTGCTGATAAACACACGAATGATCGCGTATTACCACACAGTAAGTGTCCTTACACGTTAAAAAAGCCGGACATACTTCGCACGATGGGTGTACTTCGCACGACGGGTGGTATTCTCTTGACGGGTGTATTGAATTTTAAAGAAATGATAAATCATTTCTTCAGAAAAACGATTCTGAACCAAGGAAGTTAATAATAAAAGAAAAAAAAAATGTTCGAAAAATGTCCAAAATTTTTTTCCACATTTTCAAAATTTTCTTGCGCCAAAATCTTTTTTGTAGGATTTTCTATCTATGCTTAAATTTTCATAAAATTATGATCAAAAAATGATGGTTTTCGAGTCGTTTTTGTCAAATTTTGGGTAGTTTTTTCCAAAAAAAACATTGAAGAATTGAGAAATTCAAAAAATGAC
>JAIPRM010014979.1:0-10421 GCA_025469315.1 Stegophylla sp. TES_Ste_2020
TCCAAAAAAAACATTGAAGAATTGAGAAATTCAAAAAATGACCTCTCTAAAGTACAATCTAGAGGCGAATCGGGTTTCAAAAAGTTATTGATCGAAACTTTTGGTCAAGTATTTCTATACGAAAAGTTGTACAAGGGAAAAAAAAATAAAAAATAAACATCATTGTAAAAACACTAGCTTCTTCACTTCGTTCAGAATCTAAAAATATAGATGATTTTGAATAGGTTTTTTTAAAATAATGAGCGCGAGCTTCACCCCGTCAAGCAGCCCGGATTTTTTCTCGCCGACCCCGGTAAGTTGTTAAAACATTATTTTTTTACGATGATTTTATTCCAATTTAAACTATATCGATAATAGCTTGAAAAACTATCGAATAATTTTTTAAATAGCTTTTACTATCGAAAATAATTCGAATAGTATTCACTGTTGAATGGTTCGAAAGAGAATGTTATGGTTTTATGAATATATGAAAAAGTTACAAACCTAACTTGACTGATAACGTTTAGGAGAAAATTTTGAAAATATTTATGAACGGAACAACTACAAAGGATTTTTAATTTTTATTATTTTCTCAAATAACTCGAATTGTAAAACTATGGAATAGTTCGATATCACTAGTTTCAACCGTGGAAAAATGATTCCATGTTTTATGAATAAATTACCGAGTACAAATGTTTATAGTAAACATAATAATATGGATATAAATTCATTGGTGTGAATGTGCAAACACGACTATTAACGGCAGTCGATGGCACTCGCCCGAATTTCGTAGGTTAACTTGATAACATTCGGAATAGTGATAAAAGATGAAGTACTACCGACCATTGACCACAAAATTATCGTCATATTATTCTATTAATTCGGAAAAAAGTTCAATTAGTAATTATTACTAATAAGATATTATCAAGCCGAAATGTCATCACGTTGCACAGCAAGCCGAGCGATATTTTCGATTTGCGGAGCGGCCGGTGAGCGAAGCGATTCGCGTGCCCTTGACCACGGTGGGCATTTGGAAAAAATCGAAGTGCCCCCCACGCGTGCCTTTTGACAATTTAAATTATGATTGTGGCTTTACTTTTTGAAGAATTACTCATATAATAATTATTACATACATGAATGTAATAAATATAACTCTGATCATTGTGTACACGCAATCAAACCAAAAAGTTCTAAGTTCTAACACATATTGTATTATAATTTTCAGTTGGTACCTTTCAGAAATTTTCGTTTCCCCGTCTTCTTCTGTTATCAACTTAACCTAGAAAATTCGGGCAACTGCCCTCAATTCTATTAACCGGTGGTTAACTACTTCAATTATTGCTAGAAATCTAATTTAATTAAATTTTTATCTTTCGTACAAAATAAAATAATATATAAATACGGACAATGCGGGGAGGGCTTCAGCCCTTTAGCCCCCTCCACGCGTTCGCCCTTCCCCCCATGTCATCAACCGGTCAAAATTCGTCCACAATGAAAATATTATTTTTATGTGATTGTACACGGATCCTACGTCATATTTTTTACTGATATACACGCATTGGACTTAAACTGATTGAACTAAAAGTCATATTGTTACAATTTACGAAAAACGAAAAATGCTTTTTTTTTTTCTTCTTACACTCTCTTACACATAATAAATATTCCATAAATATGATTTAAAATTACAGTAAAATATAAACGCCATTATAAAATATGTAAATCAAAACGGCTCCAACTATCGATATCGGACATAAAATATAAATATCAGATCTGAAAGTCTGTATTTTAATATAAGGTAAGTTATAATATAATTGTTTGTTTTATGAAAACTTTGTAAAATGTCAAATCATTTTCAATTAGATATTCTTGTAATTTATCTGCAATATAACATAATATCATATTTTTAGTCACATGCTCTTTGGTGGAAAATTAAATGTCTATTTAGTTTTATTAAAAATTTGAAAAACCTCAATAGGTTCAAAGCAGGACATATTTCGCACCATGGGTATTCTTCGCTCCTCGGATCAGACAGTCTTCGTGGGTGTGTTGAGAATTTTATAGAAACTACATGTCATTTCTTCGATAAAACGATTCTGAACGAGGGAAGTTAATAATATAGAAAAAAAATGTTAGAAAAATGTCCAAAATTTTTTTTTCACACTTTCAAAATCTTTCTTATATGATTTTCTATCTATGTTTAAATTTTCATAATATAGTTCGGATCAAAAAATGATTGTTTCCGAGTCGTTTTTATCAAATTTTGGGTAGTTTTTTCCAAAAAAAATTGAAGGATTGAGAAATGCAAAAAATGACCTCTCTAAAGTACCAATTTTCACCTGGCAAATTCGGTTTCAAAGAAGAGTTATCGATCGAAACTTTTGGACAAGTATACCAAAAAATGTTTATAGAAAAAAAAATAAATAAACATCATTGTAAAAACACTAGCTTCTTCATTTCGTTCAGAATCAAAAATTACAAATTAAATATGTATACTTTGACCGTAAAAATAATTCCTTTATGAATATTATTACAATTAATTTTTAGATTCTGAACGAAGTGAAGAAGCTAGTGTTTTTACAATGACGTTTATTTATTTATTTATTTTTTTTCTGTGTACAACTTTTCGTATGGAAATACTTGTCCAAAAGTTTCGATCAATAACTTTTTGAAACCCGATTTACCTCTAGATTGTACTTTTAAAAGGTCATTTTTTGAATTTCTCAATTCTTCAATGTTTTTTTTGGAAAAAACTACCCAAAATTTGACAAAAATAACTCGAAAACCATCATTTTTTGATCAAAATTTTATGAAAATTTAAACATAGATAGAAAATCCTATAAACAAGATTTTAGCGCAAGAAAATTTTGGACATTTTTTTTTCTTATATTATTAACTTCCTTCGTTCAGAATCGTTTTACTGAAGAAATGATTTATCATTTCTTTAAAATTTAATATGCCCGTCAAGAGAATACCACCCGTCGTGCGAACAACACCCATCGTGCGAAGTATGTCCGGCTTTTTTATTAATGTAATCGATAAATGAGATGTATTGTTTAATTTCTAAATATAACTTTACCATAATGTTTACCAAAATCGTTTTATCGATAAAAGTTGATTTAAATTATTTTATTTTAAACAAAATAATAAATTAGTACCTATAGTAATAGGTAATAATAATAATAATAATAATAATAATAATACGTACCTATAGTTTTTGTTTTTTCAATTAATTTTACAAAAACCTAAGTCGAAATTAAAAATTATTAGTATTAAAAATTTTCATTATCTACATTAATAATAATAATGTAACATCTATGATGATGGTACGATCTTTAATGCTTTCCATTAATATTAGATTAAAATGATTCGAATAATAATTTAATTAATCATTAGTTGCGTATAAATAAAAAGTGAATGTCATTGAAAAGCTAAAATAATAATAATTTTGTGTGCTCAGATGTTTTGCCTAATTAGGTAATTTTCTGTCTGATTAAAAATATTTCCATGTATGTATATATTATCATAACTCATTAATAAACGTAAAAACTAAACTACAAGATATTTCATACCGATCATTATTTACGGGTTTTTTTTTTCTCATAATATTTCATCTAATGACCGTTCGAAATTATATTTCATGCGTTTAACATAATATGCTACATAATCTTTTAATTATTTAATAATATTAGTGGAAGGTTTTTTTTTTTTTTTTTTTGAAAACTTACTAAAACATTATGTTTATTAATACGATGTCTGATTTTTTTTTGAAAATATTATATTTCTAATAAGTATAGAATTTAATTTATTCTCAAAAAGTAGTTAAGTGCACTCTATGTAGTATCTTTGAAATGTCAACTAATTTTTTTTTTCTTTTTACTATTTCCTCTACTTAAACTCGTTATGCATTATAATAATAATAATGATATGCTGTTAAGTATACATATTTTATTAAATTACTATTTTAATTTTATTTCATGAATACGAATTCAACCGGTATAATAATTATAATAGTGTCGTAAATAATTAACCGAATTAAAGGTACATTTTTTTTTTTTTTTTTTTGGTTTTACTCCAAGACGTAACATCAGCCATCATCGAGTATTCGAGTTATCTGTAATACGATACGCATTCAAGTTTTACACACACAAACACGTATTGAAAATACTCGAAAGAATAAATAAGTTTGATTTTGTGGAAAAAACTTGAAAAAAAAGAAAAAAAAGCCGGACATACTTCGCACGACGGGTGGTATTCTCTTGACGGGCGTATTAAATTTTTAAGAAACGATAAATCATTTCTTCAGTAAAACGATTCTGAACGAAGAAAGTTAATAATAAAAGAAAAAAAAAAAATGTTCGAAAAATGTCCAAAAATTTTTTTTCACATTTTCAAAATTTTCTTGCGCCAAAATCTTTTTTATAGGATTTTCTATCTATGTTTAAATTTTCATAAAATTCTGATTAAAAAAATTATGGTTTTCGAGTTGTTTTTGTCAAATTTTGGGAAGTTTTTTCCAAAAACAAAACATTGAAGAATTGAGAAATTCAAAAAACGACCTGTCTAAAATACAATCTAGAGGCGAATCGGGTTTCAAAAAGTTATTGATCGAAACTTTTGGACAAGTATTTCTATACGAAAAGTTGTAAACAGAAAAAATATAAATAAACATCATTGTAAAAACACTAGCTTCTTCACTTCATTCAGAATCTAAAAGCGTGGAGAATTTATTGATCGTATAAAAACGCAAATTTTTAAATGTGATTTTTCACATAGTAAAAATAGTCTATGGAGTTCCTAGTCGCGTTCAACTTAATTTTGTCAGAAATAACATCTAGTTGAAAATCACTTTAAAGATATCACTTTTCGAATGTAAGTTTCTTAATGCAAGAAAAGTAAAACTGACAAATCTAGTAAGTGATTTTATAAATTTTTCAAATCGCGAACAACAAATTGCATTTTCTTATTCGTATATACTATCAAAATTTATTGTTATAATGTAGGTTAGGTTAGGCACTATAGGTATTCTCATATCCTCGGGTAGAAATCGCTCTTTGAGTGTGTTAAATTTTCAACAAATGATAAATCGTTTTTCAATAATGTCAAACAGTTCTGAACTAAGATTCAGTTTATTCATGTTTTTTTTTATATTAAATCAAAAAAATCCATTTTACTCAGTCAGTTTTATATTCCGTTATCGACAACAGGAAAATAATTTTCACATAGATATTAGAAAAAAAAAAAATAAAAATATCCTCTCTAAAGAACCATCAAGAGCCAAAAATTCTGTCAGAACTTTTGGGCAATTAATTGTTTTTACGACAAAAGGTTCGCAGAAAAATAAATAAATAAAAATAAACATCAGTGTATAAAAACACTAGCTTCTTCACTACATCTAAAATATTATTTTCACTTTACGATAAATCATAATTAAATTCGGCAAACCAAAAATGTATATATACATTTTTATTTGGGTATTTCTGGCAATAATAATTATAAAATTTATATATTATATGATAATTATGGCACAAACTTTTAACGAATCTTATTACTATTAGACTTATTATGATATTATTTACACTATAGATCAGTGGTTCTCAACTGGGGGTACGCGTTCCTCAAGGGGTGCTCAAAATGATTTCAAGGGGTACGCGAAAATAAATGGATAATGGATGGAAAAAGTTGAATTTGATTTATTTAAACGGATCATTTCGGAAATATACAATTTAAAGTTGAAAAGCTTCTGTCACGAATATAAACTTAACCGTCGACTT
Source organism: Stegophylla sp. TES_Ste_2020 (assembly GCA_025469315.1). Lineage (NCBI taxonomy): Eukaryota > Metazoa > Arthropoda > Insecta > Hemiptera > Aphididae > Stegophylla > Stegophylla sp. TES_Ste_2020. The sequence goes on from JAIPRM010014979.1 coordinate 5,751, forward strand.
ATTTTTTGATACAGTTTATAGATTATATAGAATTGTAGAACGTATATTTTATATAAACATAATATGTCATTATGTTTCAATGATGGTGTGAATTTGAAGATGTAAAAAAAAAAAAAAAAATGTTGGAAAGCTTTTTTTTTCAGTATTTTTTTCTCATCAAAACATATTTTTTTCCCCCTGTTCTCTCTGTTCATAGTGGAATATATTATAATAGCTGAGTAAAATTCAAATTTTTTTATTGATTTTTAATAAATTTTTTACAATTTTTGAGTCTTTAAACAAAAACAGAAGCACCACTCAGAATCGTTTCGTTGATGAAATTGTTTCAATACATCCATCAAGAGAGCGTCGCGAGAAGCAGCGAAAAATATCCATTTGGGCTTTTTATTTACATATTTTTTTTAAGATCAGTTATTGAGAAAAAAGTTTAAAATTTAGAATTGAAATATTATAATAATATTATAAATATTATAAATATTATAAATATTAATATTAAGGGTATAAAATATATTTTAAGCTAGGAAGAAAAAAAGAAGATTGGGGACCCCTGCTTTAGATTATAATATATTATGTATAGAAAAATTTCACTCGTATGACATGTTACATTTTTTTTATTTTTTTACATATAGGTTTACATATATATATATATATATGTCGGCCCAATCTCAATTTTGAAAAGTGATACTTACAGTGAAGAATACTAATGTCGTTTTCTCTGCTAATCTGTATGCAACGAATATTATTGTGATTGAGTATGTATAGTAACACGTGTTTAAAATTGATCACCGTCTTCAAAGTATATTCTAAAGATAGATGATGTTTCTCCTCGGACGTAAGTAAATACGAAATAAAAAATACAAAATAAAATGCACATAATTATAATAATAATAATAATAATAATAATAATCAGCTTTAGATTGTAGAAAATTATAATAAATATATACGTTGTGTATAAAAAAATAATTACAGTTGGGGTTAAATACATATTATGCTATTTTTTTATTATTTATCATAATTATTATTACTTTATGTTGTGTTTATTTTTTATTCTCTCAATACTGATGAAACTATAAATTAAAAAGAAAAAAAAAATGTTTCAACTATATACGTACATTATTTTTTCCTTAGTGTTCCTTTTTCCCAATTAACTTTCCCTTAACTTTTTCCCATATTCTTTCCTAATACACGTCGTGTATACATCATGCAAGAAAGAAAGTGATTGAAAACGATTGTTAAAAACTGAATAATAATTATTTAATTTTTATGAAATTCTCGTGTTGCATAGAATACTGATATTTTATAAACAAAAATGGCAAGAAACTTCCGGATATACCATTCGCATCTTGGATATTATTCGCTCGCTCTTCGCTTGGGGACATGGTGGGTATGTAAAATTAAAAAAAAAAAACTAGCTATCTTCATTTCGTTCAGAATCTAAAACAATAAATCATTTCTTCAATAAGATGATATTGAACGAAGAAAGTTAATAATAGTATAAAGAACAATAATAATAATAGTCATAATTTTCAACACACCCACCAAGAGTATCTGACCCGAAGAGTGAAGAATACCCCCGTGGTGCGGAATATATTATCCGGCTTTCTTGTATATAGTTTACTTTACTTTTTTTTGTCTAATAAATAAAGAAAAGAAAAAAAAATTTTGATGAGAAAAATTGTAAGAAAAATGTAGTACAAATTTTTTTTTTTTACATTTTCAAAATTTTCTCGCTCTAATATGTTTCTCGTCTTATTGTGTTTCTATATTGAAATTGTCATAATGTTTGGATCAAAAAGAGGAGGTTTTCGAGTCTTTTTTTTGTCAAATTTTAAAAACTTTCTATAAGTTGTTAGTCGAGAATTTTGGACAAGCATTACCATTTGAAACAGTTAAGAAAAAAATAAAAAATCCGGTACTTCGCACCGTGGGCGTTCTTCGCTCCTCAGGTTGGATTTTCTTGGTGGGGATGTATTGAATTTTAAAGAAACGATATTATATATTATTTATTCAATAAAACGATTCTGAGCGGAGTTTCAGATAATATTCAGTTATAATAATTGTTGGTTAGATAATTGTGTGTGTTTGTCAGGCATCAGATGATAATAATTAATGACATTATAAAAATATACTAAAAGCAATAATAATAATCTATTTTTATAGCATTAAAATCATTAGCCGTCCATTAATATTGATATTTGGGTATTATTGTGGATAATACCCAAAAATATTTCTCAACTTGCTATTTCGGTTAGATAATCGTTTATCCTTAATATGCATATCAGTCAAAATCTGGTTTGAAAAAAAAAAAATATCGTTTATAATATTAATTATCGTTTAAACTACATATTAAGCAATAACGAAGAAGTGCACTGAAAACAAACCAGTATTGAGAATTATTATTTGGGTTTTGAGCTATTTATAATTCTTAAAATGTATTTTCCAATAATACTTTAGATGTAAACTTATACAAATTCAGTATACTTAAAATCTATGATAACAAACAAGATAATTGAATGGTTTATTTCAAAAACCCCCCAAACGCCAAAAATAAAAATTTCGCATGTGCAAATTCAAAAATATTTTTTTCCACTTCCTTAGTAAGTTATTTAGCTAAAATTACACTAATATCCGAAAGAGTAAGTAGTCCAAGTATTTTCGGTAATTTTTGGCAGTTTCAAAAAAATCGTTTTAAATCCATGACACATAAGATAAAAAATAAACGAAAAACGTTACCGACCTTTTAGGGTGTTCGTTAACCTGAAAAAGTGTGTTCTTCGCACGTCGGGGTGTTTTTCGCACGTCAGGTGGAATTCTCTTGATGGGTGTATTTAATTTTAAAGAAACGATAAATCATTTCTTCAAATTAGACGATTCTGAACGAAGAAAGTTAATAATACAAAGAACAAAACATTTCCAAAATCTTTCTCATATAATTTTCTATCTAAGCTTAAATTTTCGTATAATTCGGATTAAAAAAATAACGGTTTCCGAGTCGTTATTGTCAAATTTTGGGTAGTTTTTTCGAAAAAATTGAGAAATTCAAAAAATGACCTCTCTAAACTTCTAAAGTACAATCTCGAGGCCAATCCGGTTTCTAAAAGTTGCTGATCGAAACTTTTGGACAAGTATTTCCATACGAAAAGTTGTACAAAGAAAAAAAAATAAACATCGTTTATGAACACTAGTTCAGAATCTAAAATGTATCATATTATTATAGTTTTATAGCCCAAATCTATAATAATGATTAATAGATCAAATACGATCTAAAGACAGATCTGTTACTTAATATTGATAAAATTATTCGTTATTACGGAAATACGTATCATTAAAATAATAAAATATGTTATCGAATAGAAATCGATGAATTAAAGACGCAATGCATTATAATATTATAATACTAGTATGTTTATTAAAACATTTATAACTACAAATATATTCTATTGCTTCGATAAGAACAATATTTAAATCGTATCAACGACTAATTAACTTTTTTTTTTAAATCTCACGGGTTCAAGTTTACTCTTTTTATTCTGTATACAACATCGCACATTATTAAATAAAAAAAAATCTGTATAGTATAACTATAGTAAAATAAATATAATATGATTTATTAATAACTATATAATATTATTATATCTAATTCAACAAATATATGTGTATGATGCAGTTATAGGTCGATTTATTATATTTTTAGATTTCGTACTCGATTTCATTGTTGTGTATTAAATATTAATATTCAATTAAATAGTTTGTCTAACACTGAATCGACTGAGCGAGTGTTTAAGGTTATTAGCACAGATAAAATTTTATGTAATGATACACTGAAATGCAAAAACGTTAAAATTATAAAATATGTTGTTGAACTTTGGTTATATTGTAATATTATTATGCCAGTTCAATATTTCATCAAGTTTCTCGAGTTAACGTGTAAATTATATTGCATAATAATTGTTTTAAACATAATATTATGTATCAAAAATTTAAAAATATATATCACGCGGATAACTGTTCACACTTTTATTATATAAACTTGTTTGCACTTTTTCACCAAAAAGTGATCAGCTTACTGTAAGTTAGTAAGCAACAAATCTAATCGGAGGTAATAATAATGTATTAACTTGAATTAATATATAAATATCGTCTCATATTATATTGCTAGACATCCAAGATCAAAAAATATTTTTAAAAATCCGAACGTACATTGCACCATGGGTGGGAGATACTCTCGGTGGGCGTGTTGAATTATAAAGAAATCATTTCTTCTTCAATAATATTTTAAGTGGAGTTTTTCTTTAAATTACACGGGACAATAATAATAATTGTCAGTTTTATATCGAGTATGTTTGATAATATTTAATAACACTTCTATTTCTTTATTCGTGAGAACGATACATTATTTTTCGTGTTTTAAAATAATTTAAAGATCTTATAATTAAAAAGCCGGACATACTTCGCACGATGGGTGGGATTCTCTTGACGGGTGTATTGAATTTTAAAGAAACGATAAATCATTTCTTCAATAAAACGATTCTGAACGAGGGAAGTTAATAATATAAAAAAAAAATAAATGAGAAAAAAAATGTTAGAAAAATATCCAAATTTTTTTTTAACAATTTTTTGCGCCAAAATCTTTCTTATATGATTTTCTATCTATATTTAATTTTTCATATA
>JAIPRM010014980.1:0-10421 GCA_025469315.1 Stegophylla sp. TES_Ste_2020
AAAAAATGATGGTTTCCGAGTCGTTTTTGTCAAATTTTGGGTAGTTTTTTCCAAAAAAAAAAAAAAAAAATGGAAGAATTGAGAAATTCAAAAGATTACCTCTCTAAAGTACAATCTAGAAACAAATCCGGTTTCAAAAAACTATTGATCGAAACTTTTGGACGACAAGTATTTCTATACGAAAAGTTGTACACAGAAAAAAATAAATAAACATCATTGTAAAAACACTTCGTTCAGAATCTAAAAATCAAATAACAAAATACAATACTACGCTCTTACAAAAATGTGTACCTAACCTATATTATTATTATCACTAGGGCTCGGAAGTTGTTTGGAATTGCATATTATTGCTCTGTATGCTCTCAATTTATAGCAGACCTAGCTAGAAATCTAAAGTATACAATGGCGAGTTCAAAAATTTGAAAATTAAAAATGCATATTTTGCCAATTTCAGCTAAAAAAAAGTGCATATTTCAATGGTTTTATCGACACATATTTTGCATATTTCATATTTTTCTAAAAAATTGATTTTTTTTCAATTTTGAAAAAAGTATTGGTGGTTCAATGCAATAACTTAAGCAGTTATTAGAAAACATGTATTTTTTGTCGTAATTTAAAAATTCTGAAAAAATATTTTTAATTTTATTTTCAGCTCAATAAGACGTCAAAAATACCAACCAGATATAATTTTTTTTTTTTCAGTTATAAATAGTTTTTATGTATATTATTATTAATTTATTGTAGCAACGTCTGATGTATTTTATTTTTGGAATTTAGAATAATTTTTTTACATATATTTATTAAATTTTTTTACATATTTAACATTTTTAATGCATATTTCACAATTTTTTCGTGCGTATTTTGCCTTTTTTAGCTCCTAAAACTTCCGAGCCCTAAATTTATCACCGTCTACCGCAGCGGTTCTCAACCTGGGGGTCGCTTCCCCCTTGGCGGTCTCTTAATTTAGGGTAGCCAAAATTTTTGAATCGATAATTGAGAATAATACAAAAGAGTAATTAATCCCATGGTAAAAAAAAAAAATAGATAAAAATTTGATATTTATTTGTAGAAAAAATTAATATTAAAGCCTATTTTAGTAGTCAATAAGTATTTTGGTGCAAAAAGTTCCATAAATTTAGCAGTTATGTAAAATTCTTAAAATTAATATATTTGATTTTTATGATTTATCACAGTTTAAAATGTACTTGAAGTGTATAAATCTAAATGATGTTGAAATAGTATGAAAAATAAACTAATAAAAAAATTAATTAAACATGATAACAAAATAAAACGATTCATATAATATTTTCTTGAATTTTTTTAAAAAAAAAAACTCTCCAACACAAGCTATAGCTATGATAGAAGGGTTCCAAAATGTTTGCAAACCTATCTTTATCATTATTCCTATATTTGTAAACATATAATAATATTAACTTTGATGTATACTTTTATTTTTACTTTGTTGATTATAATATGATACAATAATATATTATGATAATAATGTACAAACAAATACTTATACAGAGTGTAATTTAACTCGGATATACATTGATTGATTACATAACATTGATAAATTTGTAAATTTTGCAAAATAAAAATTATTATTATTATTATAAATGAAGAACAATATTGATTGAATCTCGACTTAAGATGAAATATTACAACATATTTTGTAAAAACATCAAAACCAGATGTCAGTTTTGGTTAAAACTATTGAAGCCTTTCACAATGAGTCTCCTGACGACTTAACTCTGAAATATTCGAAACACTAACTAAGACTACAGGTCCATTTTCAACTACTTATTTATTACTTACTGTAATGTAACCTACAAATTAAATTGGAAAACTCACCAGAAATTTGTTTTTAATTAATTCTTTCAGACCAAAGATGGGCAAAATTATTTCAGATCAACAACCAAACCATATTGATTTAAGAACGATTCTAAACATTTGAATTTTTTTTTTTTTTTTTACACATATTATAGTCATAACAAAACAAACGAACATTTTCTATAGTTTCAAAAAGTGCAAAACGTATACTTAATGTTTCTTTAAAATCATAATAATTATTGTAATCATTTGATATGCGTAATCTATACACGAATAATAAAATAAATATATATATATATATATTGGGGTCGCTAAAAATTGAATATTCAATTTGGGGGGGGGGGGCGTCGACACAACGTGAAAAGGTTGAGAACCAGTGGTCTGCCGAACCAAGGGAGCCGCCTATCGTGTTGTTATTGTGATACAGTCCGCGAAAACATAGTCAATGATCGAAAAAAACAACAAGATAAAACAATAGTAATTCCGTATTTTACATTTTTCCGTATTATATTGTACATCCGTATTGTTCTCGCTCAGAATTTTCGACTGTACAAAATAACAATATAATAAAATTTATGTTCGTATATAGCTTTAAAATAGTAAATGCACAACACGATAACAATTTCTATGAATTTATTTTGAACTTTTATCGTGAATATATTATTATTTTAGTAGTTTTGCTTTGTTGTGATTAAACAACAACAGTTTATACCGCGCGAGAAAAGATTCCTCATGATAATCGTTTCACCACATTTCCTGATCTTGTCCTCAATATTTTTCTGTTGTGCTCGTGTCGGCTGCATTAAAATACTCAACATAATATTATGTACAACAATGTATTTAAAAAAGTGTGTTCTTCGCCCGTCGGGTGGGATTCTCTTGACGGGTGTATTGAATATTTTAAAAAAACGATAAATCATTTCTATCAATAAAAACGATTCTGTGGACGAAGAAAGTTAATAATATAAAAAATAAATGAGAATAAAAAAAATGTTAGAAAAATGTCCATAATTTTTTTTTCACATTTCCAAAATTTTTCTCATATTATGATTTTCTATCTATGTTTAAATTTTCATATAGTTCGGATCAAAAAATCCGAGTGGTTTTTGTCAAATTTTGAGTAGTTTTTACCAAAAAAAAAAAAAAAAAAGTTAAAGAATTAAGAAAAATTCAAAAAATGACCTCTCTAAAGTACAATCTAGAGGCAAATCCGGTTTCAAAAAGTTATTGATCGAAACTTTTGGACTATACGAAATGTTATACACAGAAAAAAAATAAACGTCATTGTAAAAACACTAGGTTCTTCACTTTGTTCAGAATCTAAAACAGGGAATTTCTACAAGCACATTCGTAAAAAAAAAAATGGGTCCCCGATTCAATTTAAGGTTTAGCCAGGGGTCCTAGGCGTAATCCTGATTGGGAACCACTGGATTACTTACAGATTTGAGTATCGTGTTATTCTATTCATAATAATGACAGCAACTCTTGCGCCGCCAGTTTATTAATTTATTTTGCATACATGATAGGCATGTTATATCTACTATCTACTCGTTGACGTTCGTACACGTCTATTGTATTCTCTGTGCCTGTTTTCTCAGGTGTAAATTATTTTTCAGGTACACGTGTACGCACGGGACATGAATATACTTTTATAGACGTTCGATACTATTATAGTTTTATTAAATGAATAATAAAAAAAAAAAAAAAAAAAAATCATAAAATATGTTTTAAAAATATGCAAAAATGCTAAAATAATCTCTTATAAAACATTAATTTTACTGTAAAAACTCAAAAGATTTCAAAATTGCATTTTATAATATATTATAATTATAATATGTATTATTAATTCTTCTTTTATTATTTATGCATTTTTTTTTTTTAATCTTTATTCATTTTAAGCTTACATTTAAACAAATGAAAATATCAAAATAATATTCAATCTCTTAAGGTATTTCAGAGAAAATTTTTTCAATATCAAGAAAACTCAAATTAAGTATTGAAAAATATGTGAAATATGCACTTATATCGAGAAAAGAGTTAAACATGCAAATTAAAGAGAACTGCATTTGTACCCCTGGTGTTAAGAAACGAATTTCTATATTACCTAGCTATATGATGTTTTGAATAATTTTTGAAAAACTTGCTAACTCCTATATAAAGTCCCTAGCTCTAGTGTGATAACGTGTGTGAGTATTGAATAACTACCATGTCGAACGATGAACGATTCCGAATTATTATTGTTGTCGACGTCCGGTCACAACACGTCAACAATTTTATACGACGACGACGCAATAATTTACTACTACATAAAGGTGTACAGTTCAAAAAATCTGGACACATTTTTCACCATGGGCTTTGCTCGATCCTCCTGATGGGTGTGTTAAATTTCAAAAGAAACGATAAATCATTTTAATCAAATTTAAAGGTGTTTTTTATTTGTCCACATCTGAGTAGTTTTTCCAAAATTTTGAACAAACTATTGAGAATTTTGAAAAATTCTTCGAAATTTACTGACAAGAATTTCTGTATGAAAAAAAAAAAAATAAACATCATTGTTAAAAACTCAACAACACCACTAGCTTCCCTACCCCCATTCGGAATGTCAAACGTAAAGCAAATTGAGTAGATCATTTATTAAATTAAACAAATGAACCGAAAAATTTATTATAATTATTATACATAGAGATTTATGTATTTTTTGGTATTCAGTTCTTTATATTCATCAGCTACTTAGCTGATCGAAACTAAAAAAAATAGAAATTATAATTTTTGACTAAATATATGTTATATAGTCAATTATTATTATAATTACTAATGTTTGACTAACCGTTAATTTTTCTTATTTTCACCATTTATAGTATTGAATAGTAAGTTAGTTTTCATTAGTCATCGTATTAGTAGTAAAAAGACATTATATTATAAATTTAAAAGAATACACCGATTAAATAGACAATAATTAAGAACTTTGGAATAATTGTTTATCAAAAATTTTTTGAAAAATAATAATTAGAATTTTTTTTTTTTTTATTGTCGATATAATATTAATATAATCTATTAATGCTGTCTTAATAGTATGATGTGAAACCTATGATAACGGACGAGGAAATTAACAGTGTGAAACCAGTCGTTGTTTCTTTGTACGTTATTGATTAATAATAATTATCTTCGTATTCTTTTAATCAATTTTTTTATATTCGTGATATTAGAGTTAGTCATCTAATTACGATTAATGAACATTGTCTTCCATCTCATAACTATTACAATTATTAATCATAATAATTATTATTATGAATAATAATTGTAATAATAATATAATAGAAAATATAATAAAAAAATAAAAATAATACTATATGTATATATATATATATATATATACATATAAAGCCGGACATACTTCGCACGACGGGTGGGATTCTCTTGACGGGTGTATTGAGTTTTAAATAAAACGATAAATTATTTCTACAATAAGATGATTCTGGACGAGAGAAGTTAATAATATAAAAAATAAATGAGAAAAAAAATGTTAGAAAAATGTCCAACATTTTTTAGATCGAAACTTTTGAACAAGTATTTCCATACGAAAAGTCGTACACAGAAAAAAAATAAAAAAAAAATAAACATCATTGTAAAAACACTAGCTTCTTCACTTCGTTCAGAATCTAAAAATATACCATATTGTAACAAATAATATTTTATTTATAAAAGCAATTTCTTTGTAAATTAAAATAAATCAAGTTGTAAATCGAGACGTGGAGGTTTCGAGGACCTCTTATGACCAACACCCTCGTATGTGTTCCAATAAAATTAAAAGGTGAGATATATATATATATGTACAGGGTCATTCCCTTTTTTGGCCGTAAAAATGGAAAAATTTGGATTTTTTTTTTTTTTTTTTTGGATTTTTCAACTCATTTATAAAAGCTGTGTTTTCCATATTATATATTTTATTTTTTTCACGTCACCTTAAGGATGTCCCCTGTGGTAAAAAAGTTTGTATCACCACAAGATTAAGTTGACATAAAAAAAAAAAAAAGGTTATAGAAAACATAACATAGTTTTACAGTAAGTTGAACATCCTCTTCAAAAAAAAAATTCTAAATTTTTTCAGTTTTACGATCAGTAAAATACGAGTAAGCATACAAAATAAGGAAATAAAATGGTCGTAAAAATGGAGAAATTTGGAATCATTTTTTTTTTAAAAAATTTAACACTCTCGCCTTAGCTTGGGTATATTATCTTACTCGAGGTGCGAAGAATATCTATGGTGTGAATTAATTTCGGACTTTTTTAATTATTTTATATTCTACGATTAAATTTGATAAATAATTATTTTGTTAATCCACAGAACACTGAAGATTTCGGAGTCAATTTTATTATAGTCCCGAAATACCTCGTGCGAACGATTATTTTTATAGATATTATTAAGTGGCAAGATTTTTTTTATTTTTTTTTAAGTAGCTTTTATAACCTTTTATAACAATTTAGATTGCGAGTATATAACGAATGACGTCACACCGTATGAGGTGACATCGCAATTAAGTCCGAATACACCATATTACGTTGTTAATATGAAGTAACATTAACGACTATATACACTAAATGAATATACTGTACCAAATATGCTATGAAAATTATACGAAATACGCCTCTAAAAATATGCAAAAATGCTAAAATAATGTCTTATAAAACATAAATTTTATTGTAAAAACTCAAAATACTTAAAAATTGTACTGTATTATGTATTATTAATTCTTTTTCTATTATTTATGAAATTCCTTTTTAAGCTTACATTTAAACAAATGAAAATATCAAAATATTATACAATCTCTTCGGGTATTCAGTAAAAAAATTTCCAGTACCGAGAAAACTCAAATTAAATATTTAAAAAAATATGTGAAATATGCACTTATATCGAAAAAAGAGCTAGCTAAATATGCAAAATGTGTAAATTAAAGAGAACTGCATACAACTCCTGATGATGTTATATGAAACGCATTTTAATATTACTTAGCTATGCTTTGAATGATTTTTAAAAAACATCTACAAGCCCCTAGCCCTAGTCATTAAAAATTATCAATATTAATTCATAGTTTTTTTTTTGTAAGAGTACACCACACAGAATACACGTTCAGTATACGAGTAGATTAGGGTGACCATATTTAAGAAAATAAAATACAGAACAAAAATATTTTTCATAATATTTTTAAATAAATAAATATTTATTATATATATATATATATATTTATGTTTTTAAAAAGTGACAAAAGTATAATTTTTAAACTACCTATTATAGATTAAATTTAAACACATAAAAACATTATTTTGAAAAACATAAAATGACATAATGAAAGTATAAATTGATACTTTTTAAATTTTCTTGCATATTGTATACTTTACTACCTAAAAAAAACTTGTTCATTCATTTTACGAATATAATTAATCTAATGGTATCAAAAAGATTTCTAGATTCTTACGTTATTTTATTCAATAATTTCATTTCAAAAATTTTAAATCAACAGTGAGTTAAAAAACGGGATTAATATGGGACACACTTGAAATTACGTCGGGACAAAAAGTGTCCCGAGAGAAGTTTGTCAGGACACAAAGCCGAGAAATAAAAGACAATCCTGTATAAAACAGGACGTATTATGGTCACCATAAAGTAATTTTCCAGTAAAATAACCTTTTTTAACAATAATTAAAAATACACACATTTTAAATTCCTAATACGGAAAAAATTTTTATTGGGGCTTTTTTCGATTTTCAAAATATTGATTTTTCGTGTCACGAAAATATGTGAAATGACGTCCCTGCAGATGTAATATATATATATATATATATATATACAGATTTAAAAAATAGAAAAATGATTCATCAATTTTTTATTATGGAACATTTTCAAACAAAATTTAAAGTGAATTAAAATTAAAATTTTAAAATCAAAATTTAAAAATATTAAAAACAACAAGCACATATCCGCGGTAAGCAACGAATTTATATTACAATATTATACTTAGACGCGTTATCCGGAAACCGAAGTAACAAATCGTACACACACGCTAATATAATTACGAAGGCCACACGTAACGTACTCGTCATTAATATTATTCTAATCCAAAGTAATAATTTTTTCTTACACTCTTCAACACTCGAACGGATTCGTAGTAATAATATATATTACAACAGAATACATTGTCTAAAATGGATATAATAATAATAATAATAATAATAATTCATACGCGCCTGTTGTACACTCGCCAATAACATAATATTATTTTGTAATAAGTGTATTAAGTATAATATTGTTTTAATTGAATCAAGTAGATAACACAGTAGTGATACTCGTGCCGTTTATTATAATAATATTTGCAGTAATAATTGATTTTTTTTTTTGTACTACGTTTCTATAACAATAGTAATTAGTCATTTTTTTTTTTTTTATTATAAATTACTTTTTAAGGAACCTCGTATTGTCGTCGTCGTTAACACTGCAGTGTGCATAATATGTGAATAGATCTGGTCACATGAGCTTGCTTTTTTTCTTACTACCGTTACATATTTTATTTATCTATTGTATTGTGAAAATAAATGCGGCATCAATAAATCAATAATCAGTTATTTATTATGATAATAATATAATCACCGTGGTCAAGAGTGTATCACAGAGTATAGATTATTCCGCCGTGTCCGTAGATCATACCTATATGATATTATGATCTATAATTTTATGAATTTTAATTAAATTTCCGAGTGATAATGCTAATGAGTAAATCTTTATTTGTTCTCAATCTACGGGAAAATAAAATCATTGTCGTCGGCGATTAATGAATTTATTAAGTGGAATTTAATATTACAACCAAATTAGGATCGAATAAATAGCTAGCAGTAAGTCAATAATTTCAATACGTCGCAATGTAAGAACAGATATCGAAGAAATTATTTTGACCAACTGACGAGTCCAAAATAGGTTTGATCTGGTTTTGTATTGTATAAAAATAGGAATTTTTAATTCAAATTAAATGACATTATTTAAATTTTAAATGATTTTAATTTTTAATACTATGTGACAAGTTACTAAACGTAGGTTTAAGTAATAAGGGGAGTTTTTTTATGTGTATCGTTTTTCCAAAATTGTTTATAACCACCCCTAAAAATCCTGAATATGACATTAATTCAAAAGTAAAAAAAATGATGCCCGATCAATTTTTCAAGATCTTTTTAATATAATTATTAATGTGAATAAAAACTATGTAACAGTTTCCCTTAATCGCCAAGAAATCATTTTTGTATTACTGCGGATAGTAGCATTTGATCGACATTTGAATTTGAATTAAATAATAATTATTACATTTGAAAACCAATATCGAGGAATAAGGATGCTCGTGGTTTACTCAGAAACGGGGTAAGAACTTTTTTGATGGCTGTCCAGGCATACGAGGCATATTTTTACAATTTTTATCAATAAAAATTTTTTTGCAGGCTATTTTAATTTTATTTGAAAAATTATCTGTCTTAAAAAAAATGGTTTCTAATTTCCAATTCACTAAAGTGCCGCATTACAATAATTAATATCTATATCTCAGATTTTACTTTTTCAAAAATGCTAACAATACACATATAGGTTAGGGTGACCATACGTCCTGTTTTATACAGGATTGTCCTTTATTTCGGCTCTATGTCCTGTTGTCCTGACCAACTTCTCTCAGGACGCTTTTTGTCCCGTAATTTCAAGTCTATCCCATATTAATCCTGTTTTTTGACTTACTGTTGATTTAAAATTTTTCGAAATGAAATTATTGAATAAAATAATGTAAGAATCTAGAAATTTTTAAGATACCATTAGATCAATTATAATCGTAAAATGAATTAACAAGTTTTTTTTAGAAAGTAAAGTATACAATATGCATGAATAAAGGGTTTGAAGAAATTTTCAAAAGTATCAATTTAGTTTCATCATGTTATTTTATGTTTTTCAAAATAAAGTTTTCATATGTTTAAATTTAATCTGTATAAGGTAGTTTAAAAATTATACTTTTGTCACGATTCAAAAACATAAATATATACATGTAATAAATACCTACTTATTTAAAAATATTTTTGTCCTGTATTTTATTTTCTTAAATATGGGGTCACCCTAATATAGGTACACCAATGACATAATATTTTAATAATTATATTTATACGCTCTGTAAAACGCAGAGAAAGATAAACAACTGTACCGTTTCTATCCATTATTATTATTCTCGCGCAGTCATAAAATAATATTAAATAAACAACAAGACGCGATAAATATTATTACCTAAATTACTCGATTTCAACGTTCCTACACGAGTATATGCATATACAAAATAGAGAATTTAATTTAAAAAAAAAATAAATTAACCATATTTTACAACATTTTAGACTTTATTACCACGGAGCTCGTAATAAATTAATCATTACTTAAAATTAAAAAAATAATAATAAAAAGCCGAACATACTTCGCACGATGGGTGTACTTCGCACGATGGGGTTTTCTTCGCTCCTTGGGTGGTACGCTCTTGGTGGGTGTATTAAATTTTAAAGAAACGATAAATCATTTCTTCAATAAA
>JAIPRM010014981.1:0-10419 GCA_025469315.1 Stegophylla sp. TES_Ste_2020
AATGATGGTTTTCGAGTCGTTTTTGTCAAATTTTGGGTAGTTTTTTCCAAAAAAAAACATTGAAGACTTGAGAAATTCAAAAAATTACCTCTCTAAAGTACAATCTAGAGGCGAATCTGGTTTCAAAAAGTTATTGATCGAAACTTTTGGACAAGTATTTCTATACGAAAAGTTGTACACAGAAAAAAATAAAAATAAAAAAATAAACATCATTGTAAAAACACTAGCTTCTTCACTTCGTTCAGAATCTAAAAGAAACAAAATCAATTTCTAAAAAAAATGTATATATCTCTCTAAATAAGATTATTGATAAATTTATTATTCAGTTGTACACGTTATACCGTGACATTAGTAGTTGCATAATCAAAACAGTTTATGTTACGTATAAAATATATATCATAATACCATCATCACTTTTGACATTTAATGATACACATTTAAATAAAAATAAGTAAGTACCGAAACATCCGAGATGAGAATGGCGTACACGGATCCACTGTGTTGAAAATAATATAATATGATGTACTTATTATTTCTTTCAAATACACGTTACCTACGGACGAGCAGCTTGGAATATAATATTTGGCTTGCATTTACCGCATTGCTCGTTTTCCTCAATATATTATATTCTCCGCCATACAATTCGAATATTTTATTATTAGTATTTGTGTGAGCGTTTTCATATTATTGTTCCGTTGATAATACGACGCTAGCTGCAGTCGTTACTGTCATAGCCCTGTTGGGTAATAAAACCGACCCTCCAATCTTTTTTTTTTTTTTTTTGTTCGTAGATCCCTAAGTTTTTGGGGTTAGCTATCGATTTAGCCAGGAAACGTTTAGGGGGCTTCGGCACGACCTCCGTGCACAGAGTAAAACGTAAATGTATGTATTTTGTACGTTCGCGTGTTATGTGTTGAGAATAATATCACGTACGTATTTAGTACGCGAATGATCAAAAAAAAAATGTTATGCACTTCACAATTTTGCAACAAGGCTCCCGTCGATTTGGCGTCGAAATCAAATTAGAATTGAATTTATTATACCGATTATTAAGGCTAGGAACTTATAGCTCTGAAAATGTACCAAATATGTTATAAAATATAATATTATGTTATATAATATACAAGAAATTCATGTTAAATATTGAAAATCATGTGAAATATGCACTTAAAATATAAATATTACCAAAATATACACTTGTATCGAAAAAAGAGCTAAATATGAAAAAATATGCAATTGAAAAAGAATTACATACAACTCCTGGTATTATGAAACGCATTTCTTTATTACTTAGCTGAATTTTGAATGATTTTTGAAAAATATGCTAACTCCTATAAGTCACTAATTCTACTGATTATACATAGTTTTTATTAGGTACGCATATTCTATTCGTAATGAATATCTCTATATAATATACATGTATATTTATGTATCTTCAACATAAATAAAAAATCAATTAGTCCAAGCCTTGTTATTGTGAACTTTAATTGCATAGATAACGTAAGTAAGATTAGACTTTAAGCGAAATTATTTACAATATTGTATTGTAGATTAAGTTTTTAACAAAAAAGTAAATTAAAAATATTAATCCTTAAAATCGTAGATTTCTAATTTTTTTTGTAGTGTATAGTGTAATCTATTACTTCAGTTTAGACAACTTAAACATAATAATAAAAACAAAGTTCCAAACAAAAAAAAACATTTGAACAATGTACGATTTATATAAAGTAACTAAATATGTTTTCGAAGTGAAAAGTGACAAAAATAAAATCAACAATAATAGTTCTTGTGTAGAATCTTAAAACACAGGTAAAATGTCACGAAACAGCAGGATTTGGAGGATTAAGTAGAAACCAACGTCTAGGTAACACCCTTAAAGTGTATTCGAGAACGTTATTACTGCCAAGCACGTACAAAAGTAGTATTTTATAGTATTTTTTTTTTTTTTTCACTGAAAAACAATAACGCAGTTTTACAGAAAAGCCACTTACTGACCCTATATATACCCTTCGGTGGCCTCTGAAAATGTTCGCATCAAAAACGTTAAAAACCGAAAAAATGGGTCAAGAGGGCACAAAAAGATAATAATATGTATTATATAAATATAAATCATAATATGTATTTAATAAATTCACTATACGTGGCACGTTTACACGAAAACCGATGATAATAAGAAAAACGAGGGTGTTTTACTTTAATAATGAGACTTAAAGGGATGTTTAAAACACTTCGGACGTTATTATAGTAGCCTAGTGGCGGGTTTTGTCATTCGACGTCACACAAAAACAACCTTAAATACTAAATAACGTTACAAAATTGCGCAGCGCATTTTGTTTCTCTGCGACTTGCGTGAGAAAAGAATATCATTATATATATATATATGTATGTACTTTCATAACAGTTATTAATGGACGCAATAGGGAGGTTAAACTATACATTATTATTGTGGCCGACGGGTCACGACTACAGTGCGACTTAGCGGTGAAAGTGATTAAATTGCCGGAGACACACATACTACTAGCGAATTTTACAGTTGATTATTTATTCCGTCAGAAAAAATAAAAAATAAAAGTAACTACATTAACACATCTCGTTTGAAGAAAACACACTATAAAATACACTTGACCTTGACTCGTCGTTAATAATCGATCGTTTTTTATTTATTTTTTTTTTTTCAACAATGCCTGCGAACCGGTTATAATAATAATTTATGAAAGCATGTGTTCCCCAGAGTCTGTGTGGAAAATGGCGCTAAACACTGGCTCTGCTACTGAAGCACACACACACGTCATACTTGCGTGTTTTGTTCCGATAATAAACAGTGCCGAGGAATAATAAAATTGGAGTTTTTAATAACGACGACGACGACGTAACACCTAGTGTTATACTTAGAAATCTACAAAATCTATATAGAGTAGAGACACTCCTGAAGCCATCCGTTGAAATGTACCTTCATCGATATTTTTTTCCAACAACGATAAATATTATACGTTCACTCACAAATGTAAGTAGAACATGGTCTACTACACTAAAGACAGATTGAGTAGATACTGATTTTGTAATATTATTGTCGAGCGTTTTTCAACCAAGAGTATTTCCAAGTCTATAGAGTAAGTCGAAAACTTATATGTTTAATAAACTTCACTGACATAATCGGTAAACTTACTAAACAATCAAAATTGTGTATCTTACACGACAGTTAATTCGGAAACAAAATATAGCACGTAAATCAAACTCTATCGAGAAGGCAGCAGTGCAATGTGTTAAGTAAAATATAAACCCACTTTTTATATACGTAACACTCGGGGAAAATATCACAATAGTAATATCATAAAGACGAAAATTGATCAATTCTAAAAAAAATACATACATTTTTTATAGTATTTATATATTTACCGAATTAAAACGTAAAATGGTTTTAATAAAAATAGAAATACTTCGATGAAATATAGAATTATTGATACTATGTTCAAGGTCCGGATATTTCATCGTGCATACTACGTGTATGATTCATACGTAAACACTTATCTCCATTAGAAAATTATACCGAAATAATAAAAAACTAAATATGTATATTTTTTATAATATTAAATTATAAACGGTATTTTATTATGCAAGCTCATCGCATTTTAACCATGACGTATAATCCGTGAATTTAAATTTTTTTTTATATACAATTTAAAATATAAACAAGACTAATTTTTATCAAAAACAATGTTGTTTACTATCTTTTGGGTTTTACTTTTTTTAAACAACAATCATTGCTTATTATAACTTGACACTGAAAGACAATATTTATTATAGAGAGAACATACGTAAGTATTGCTACAAATTTGTAAGCTAAAAATGCATAAATAGCATAGACATAGTTGAGGGAATTAATAAAAAAAAAAAAAAAAATTAATCATAAAAATGTCAAAATAAAACATTTTTAGTCGACAATATTAAAAATATAAAATCTATATTGAATAAATACAATTATTTATTCAAAAATATTATATTATTATCATTTTTTTTTTTTAATTTATTAAATAATCTTGATTTGTTTTACTAATTTTTATCAAACTAACTCGTTTTATTACGTTTGACTAACTTCTATCCTTTAAACATGATCATATTAACATTCATAGCTATACGTAAAACTTGGAATACACAATTTGCACTATTAGGTCGACAACAAAAATAAGCAATTATAATTAAATTGAATCAAATCAAAGCAATTTCGGTTAAAATAATATAATACTATTATGTACGAACCCAACTTGCTGCTTTTTTACACAGTAATTGACACGACTTGAATTATTGTTAAATCGCTCACCACGCATACATTTCACTGTCCGAGGGGAGAAATTAAGAAGGGCGCCAACACATCCCAATGACCCTTCTAGTTATAGGAACGTTAGGGGTACTGAAAGTTACCATGGCAACCGTATAATGTATACACCAATATATGTATATTGTACATCTTATATAATACATACAAAACGTATACACGTATTTATTTACGTATATACCCATTGTTTGAATTTAAATTTAAGAAAAAAACTTTTACTGTAATTTATTATTATCGTTTATCAATAAAAAAAAAAAAAAAAAGAAAAAACACCGTTTACCGACCTCGATATGGAAACCATTGGTTGGACATTATAATTGCATTTATGCATTTTGTGATGAGCTATCATGATGAATGGTAGTTTATGATAATATTATTCATATCTACAAAATGACGTCTGCTGGTAGGTGTATATAATTCTTCCCTTTTCCTGTAGCAATTTACCAATGAATTGGTGTCCATTAAACTAGTCTTGTTAGTAATTATTATTATTTTTAAACGTGGACCGCCGCCTCGCGGTAATATTTGTTAAGTTTGCTTGTCATTTGCTTTTGACGACGATCTTACTATATTACAATAAAAACTAATAATATTAAAATCATTCTGATTATAACGTAAACACATTTATTTTTAATCAAATAAAATTTTCCCAATATTCCCATCTCATTTTATCAAGAAAAACATATTTTACAATATAAAATGTATTATTATGGTAAATTTTTATAATAGTATTAATCATATCCCAGATTAATTATTCTATAAAAACAAAATACACGATAAATAAGATATTTATTGAATTTCTTATACCATAAAAATTCACATATTCCTAACTATAAACACAATTTTCACTCGTTTCAATATGTTTGGGCATTATGAGAAAATAATAATATAAAAAAGCTATTTAATACATTCTTTAGTAGTAGACAAGTGGACTACAAGGCGCCAGAATACGATTTTATTACTACGCTAAAGGTTCAACCCAATTTTTCGTAGTTACCTTGACAACCGACCAAATAAATAGCTTTTCACCACAAGATGATAATACTACCACTCACGTATAATATCGGAGAGATACGTAATAACTAGGGTTAGGATTTATATGCAATAAAAAATAATGAAATATGCATTTCGTTTATTAAAAACATGCTAAAATATGCCATAAAAATATGGTAAATATATACCAAAATTATATTACTAAATAAACACAAATTATAATAGAAAAAAAAGAACGTTTTATCGCACCCCTTGATTATTCTTTGTTTCTTGAGTGGGATACTCTTATGGGTGTATTGAATTTTAAAGAAACGACAAATAATTTTTTCAATAATACGATTCTGAGCAGAGCTTTGATTTATTCAAGACGATTTTACTTAAAAATTACAAAATGTATTATGGTAACAAAAATATTTATTTTTTACTTACTCGGTCACTTTTGTATTTCACTAATTACTGGGAAAAGCAAAAAAATTGAAACATGAACAGAGAGCAGGGAAGGAACTTCCACAAGAGTATTTGTAAAAAAGTAGTCCCCAGTCCAATTATTTAGCTAGGGGTCCTCAGCGTAATAATGCTTATTGGGGGAAACGACCGATATCGAGTGTAGAATATGAAATAAAACAGCAAAAAGTCACTTTAAGTCACTCCGTTATGAGAGAAACAATTTGGAAATATTTAAGCACACCTAAAATAGATTATATCCGAGATTATATCGGAGTATTTAATAAGATTGTATGACTTTACAATATGACTTTTATTAGAATTTTTTTTAAATTAATATCCTTCACAAAAAAAACCACATTTTAGATTCTTTTCCTGCTAGATGAATGTTTCATCATAGATTAAAGAAAAAATTCTGAAGTTCTCTGTTCCCGTACGATCACATTTGTGATATAAACACTGCAGTGCCACATTTATAGGCAAAAAGCCAACATCTTAGGTAATATACAATTTAACCAATATAAAACGCTTATTTTTTTTCGAAAATAATATAAATTGCTCTCTATTCTATGAATAAAAATTTGTATATTAATATTATTAATAGTAAAATATCTTATAAGTTATAATATTAAATTAATATCATCATTAAAATCGTATTAAGATACAGAACTAAGTTATTTTAATTAACTGCACACGGCTATTATGCTGTGTATACACGTTAGGGATATATTATCAATTATTTTAACTTTTAATTTTAATTGCAATTTCTTCATAAGCAAATTTAACTCATTGAAATTAGTAATTATAGTATATACCTACCGACACTAATGGGTCAAAAACCAAAATTCTTGGAACTGTAGACACTTTTTTTTATTTATTTCAACAACGAGAAATACGCCTTGAAAATACATCAAACGGAACGATAATGGCTCGTTGAACTCATTTTTACCATAGTTGAAAATCTATTGTCATTGCCTCGCAGTGCGATCATCCAGCAATTAAAAGACTATTTTCGATGCACAATTAATCATCTGAATCCAAATCACAGGTTCATAGTTTCCCCCCCCCTTCCTCCTACTTCAGAGCTTCTTACACGTTTCCTTTTAATTACTCGTCAAACATTTACACTCTGTTAGACCATATCACTGCTGTTCAACGTGCCCCTCCTCAAATAATATAAAAATGTTTTCTAAAACAAGATCATTCACAAAATACAATGTCGTTATAGTATAGGTATATTAAACCAATAAATATTACATAATACATTCATTTTAAAATAAAAACTATTGATTTTTTTTACTCTTCATTGTTTAATAATTTTCTCACAAGTTACTAATGTTAACTAATGTAAGTTTAGAACTATAAATCGTTTAAACGCGACTTTTTCTTCAACTATACACAAAACTTATTTATCCAATCGAACAGTACCATTAATTGATATATTTCGATATTTTCAATAACGACTGCCTATTTTCATTTATTTATGATTAGTTTGTTTCAAACAGAAGAGATTAATTTAAAAAATTGGGGTTGTATAATAACTGCTTTTTTTAATAAAGGCATCTGGATCTAAATAAAACAATATTTAATATACTTTAATTTAGTTTGAAAAATTGGAGTATCAAGTTACGTAGGTATTACTTGTCATAATATTAGACTTTAACGTTTAATTTAACGTTAAGTGTCGGTTAGAAAAATAATATGATATAAAATATGATGTTTATAATTTCAGTAGATAGTACCTACCTAATATTTAAAATATTTTGAAAAAAATGTATTTAACGCAGTATAAGATAAAATAATTGTATGTTTTGAATCATTAAACTAAATACCTTCATAAATTCAAAAAACTAATTGTAATAACTATATGCAGTAATAATATAGGCAGATACGTATTATATGCATTAAATAATATTATAATAATATTATATGCGTGACTGTGAACAGCCATTTTCTATGAAATAATAAAAAAACATTACCTTCAAACCTCTGACTCATAGACTACAAACACTAACTATATTATGACTTCAGTGCATCTCCGCGTCATTATATTGCTTATTGGATATTTATGTACCGTGGGATACCCACTAGTGTTCTTTATTCATTTGTTAAAGGGCACAGAAAAGGACCCGTATCCTTTGAATTAGACGTATCGTTAAATCAAGTTTATGATTCTGTTTTGTTATTATTATTTATTCTCTTTTTATTATTATTATTATTATTATTACAATGTGTATTGTAATAGAACGATTCTATAATCCGGTCTCGTAGACATAGCCACACGTATGACTAAAAATAAAACGTTTGATTATTTAGTAAATTCAAAAAATAATAACCTAATGAAAATTAGTTAATTTAAATACTTGAAAACTATATTGCATAATAAACTCAAGAAGACTTTGGAAAAAATGCATTTAGCTACACAATAATTTTTAACATGAACATGTAACTACCTAATACAAAATATTTAAAGAATCGCGATTTTTCTATTATACAAGCTATGTTTATAGGTACTCAAGTCGATTTCATTATTTTTGATGATTTATTGAAAGGTGAGAAATATTATTTTCATACGCATGATATTTTTGAAAGACATATTAACAAGTAAGAACACTGTATATATATGAACTGCAATATATGAAACATACTTAACCAGTCAGTCGGAGAAAAGGTGAAAATTATTTTCCGACTTCTTATAAAAATCAGTTGTTCTGAAATGAACAATAGAATCCGAACAACTACTATCATACAAACTAATGTATGTCATTAAATGTCAATTACAGTCGATAATAAACTACAATTATAAGAGAATAAAATTTCAAACTGATGTAAAATCGTTTAACCCTGTGTTACGTATATCAGCCACAGCGACCAACGTCTAACCTAAATTTGCTCTTTCTCTCTCTCTTTCTCACATACACTCTCCCCAACGACTCGTGTTTGTGTATTTATAAATAAATAATAATAAAAAATAAATAAAAATAAATGGTGAAAAATTACACAGTGACTTATAAAACATATCCACACAAAAGAAATGAAATACGGGTCTAAATTAATACATGTAAGTACACACAATATAATATGCTGTAAACAACAATGGACCAGCGGCGAATCGTGTTCTACTTGCTGTGGTGTTGAACCTGAATTCAAGTCTATTGAAAAAATGAACAAAATTGTTATGCACGTACACCAAGGGAGAGACGTATCTATCTACTGGAGGAGAGGAAAAGATACAAAAAAGACGATTCACGTTATCACATGAGTAGTTTTTACGTATATGAAATTGCGGGCATCTACGTTCTGTTCCGCAAAATATTCGTGGGAACTCGATGATGATATCAACGACCGTGACATAGTGATTTTCAAAGTAATGATATATTTAAGAGGTATTTTTTATTGTTTTAAGTATAATGTAGAGAGCGCAAGACAAATTATTTATAATATTTACAGGCGTGATGAGAAATAAATAAACAATAATAATCGGTTGATTGTAAAATTTAAACTACTTGAAAATTGTGCTTCTCTACAAAATTTAATTCTTTAAGTATTCTATATAGACGCTATTTTTACTTGTGTATATAATTTTTATACTTTGTATACTGTTTCCCAATTGCAAGTAATACAATAACATTCAGATGTGAACATTTTGGGGTACATTCTACAGAACGACTAAAACGTAAAAAAGTTTCAACTCGTGAACTGTTACTTACTTCGGTACGGTTAACTTAAAACTTTTCAAAACTTTTCGTCGCGTATAATCTCTCCTAGTATAATATGCAATGTATACAACAAACTAAAAAAAAAATTAACAAAAAGCAAGTACACTTTAATATTTATCAGTTACGCAGTAGAATAATTTTATTAATTGAATAAATTAAAGAAAATGTTCACTGTATAGACACGATTTTTTCAAAAGAAAATTTAGTGAAAATTCACGAGTACAATAATATTGGTATAATAATAACAAAATAACGAATTTTATTTCGCTATATTATATTAATTCAAATAAAATAAAGAACCAACTTGGGAATACATAAGTGTGAACGAGCGTGTGTGCTTTAGCAGACGAATATTCTTCTGGAGTACATTCACCGGCAGAACAACTACTACAACTACTAAGTAAACGCAAGAATGTTTCAAACTGCTATTTAGGACGGGTTAATTAAAACTTATCAAAGCATTTTGTCACATATTTTGTCTGAAGAATACTATATATGAGACGTAAACTAAACTACACAAGAATAAGCCAACAGCAGTAAGAAATGTTAATATTTATCGACTTCTTAAAATGTCAATAATATGCGCGGCGAAATATTTATAAAAAAAGCCGGACATACTTCGCACGATGGGTGTACTTCGCACGACGGGTGGTATTCTCTTGACGGGCGTATTCAATTTTAAAGAAACGATAAATCATTCCTTCAGTAAAACGTTCAGTGAACGAAGGAAGTTAATAATATAAGAAAAAAAAATGTCCAAAATTTTTTTTCACATTTTCTAAATTTTCTTGCGCTAAAATCTTTTTTGTAGGATTTTCTATCTATGTTTA
The DNA here is from genome assembly GCA_025469315.1 of Stegophylla sp. TES_Ste_2020. Taxonomy (NCBI): domain Eukaryota; kingdom Metazoa; phylum Arthropoda; class Insecta; order Hemiptera; family Aphididae; genus Stegophylla; species Stegophylla sp. TES_Ste_2020. Next base: position 10,320 of record JAIPRM010014981.1, read on the forward strand.
AATTTTTATAAAATTCTGATCAAAAAATTATGGTTTTCGAGTCGTTTTTGTCAAATTTTGGGTAGTTTTTTCCAAAAAAAACATTGAAGAATTGAGAAAT
>JAIPRM010014983.1:0-10418 GCA_025469315.1 Stegophylla sp. TES_Ste_2020
TAAAGTACAATCTACAGGCAAATTCGATTTCAAAAAGTTACTGATCGAAACTTTTGGACAAGTATTTCCATACGAAAAGTTGTACACAGAAAAAAATAAGAAAAAAAAAATAAATAAATAAACATCATTGTAAAAACACTAGCTTCTTCACTTCGTTCAGAATCTAAAAGCTTTGTTTAATAATGTATACTCTATAACAAATAATATTATATTTATATTACAGCCAATTTCTGATCTATAATCTATATATTTTCTGTACGAAACATAATGGATAAGTTTGACAACACGAAAAAGTGTTAATAGTAAAAATGTCGATTATTGTAATAAATTTATGTAATTTGTAAAACCTTAATAATATTAGGCATTATTTACTTCACTTAGAATCTAAAAAAAGGTAATAGACAAATACTTTTTGATTGGACCACTGTTACAAAAAATATTCTGATTATACTATTGCCTTGATGCATATATCCATGTTTATTATGCTTTACCCGCATTTGTTATTTCCGACTTTTAATGAACAATATCACAAAATTTTGCTACTCAAAACATCAATTGTGACTTTAGGTTGCTTTTAGAGTTTCAATACCTATTATTAAAATTAATAAAGAGAAGAACATTTTTGAGGTAGTGTCGTACCGTTTTAGATGTCGTCCGACAAATAAGTTGCAAAATGTTTAGTTTTAGATTTTTTTTTAATAACTTAGCCGTAATTATAGGGTTTAGGTTTATCCTAATGGTTTTTGCACCAACTGCTAGGAAACACAGAAATTGTTTATTTTATAACTTTATTTTACACTCACGCGAGACACATGCGAGTATTGTTTATTCTGTTCATTTCGTTAATATTTTGACATCCAACAAATCCAGAAAAATGTCAAGTCAATTAGATGATGAAACTTTGTTCGTTATTTTGGATAGATATATCAAACATGCAAATACAAAACGCGAAATATTAAAAAAAAAATCCTACTCTCATACAAGAATTTCAAGGTACCAATTAATTATTAATTATAACCTTTCATTTCATGCAATCAAGTCAAATATATCATGAAAATATATTAATTTAATTTTTTTTTTTTACTTAGCTATGCCTGTTGAAAACATTTGTAAAGCACAAGATAGAACTGAAGTTAGTGTCTAATTTATTATTATTTATTCATAGTTTATTTATACATTATTACATTAATTATTTAATTATACATATAATTAATAATAATTATTATAATTATATTTAAATATTAATACATTGGTACATTAATGGTAACATAAGTGCTATTCGAGTTATGGTTTTAGAATAAGAAGGGAGGGTCACAGCCTCACAGGAAAAGTTAGAATTATAAATGCTACCCCCAGGTTAACACACTTACTATCAATTTTAAAACAAAATTAAAATACTAACTGTTTAATTCCCCATTATAGAAAATTTTTAGAAGAATTTCCATTTTTAACCTTCGGATTAAATGAGAAATGTGTTGGTTTTAAATTGTTTCGTGATTTTTTCAATTCATTGTTCATATTAATTCGTGGCCTCCCTTATAATATCAGAACATTGTTTAATTGATGCAGCTGATCATTTTTACAAATTTTTTATGATTTAATCAAGGTTAGAAAAAAAATACCAAAAAATCGTTATAAAACCAGTTGATTTTATGAAATGATACTTAGATAAAAGTACTTAAATTCGTTTTCTATAGCAAAAATGTCGATTTTATTTATTTCGCTGATAAAAGAGTAATAACGTCAGAAACATTCACTAATTTTAGATTTTGAGTGGAGATTAAAAATTAAATTAAGAGATTTAAAAAAAAAAGTTTTTATTAGATTCTGAGCAATAACCTAACCAATCATTTTGCTTTTATGTACATTATAGTGTGTAATTGTAGGTAAAATTAACGAATTCCATCAAAATGCTAAATTTAACCCTCACATTCACTAAAATGTATGCTGCTTTAAATTAAATACTATTGCCGCCAGATAATAAACAGGTATTATATATCAAGTTGTTTTTAAAATAAAAAAAAAATAATAATAAATAAAAATATAATATTCAACATTCCATAAGATTTTTTTTGGTGATTCAAGAAATATTGTAATTTTTATTGTAAAACCATTAGTCTATATTAGAAAATAGTCAATTAACTCCAAAATATGATATAATATGCAAGTATTAATTGTATACTAATACAAGAATATGCTAACTCACACTGTAAAAAATATGACAAGATTCATATTTTGGAAAGTTATCCAACAATTATTCCTGTATTGATATTATTTTTTTATTGTGATAGATATTTTCTTTTATCAAAATATTCCTCGCATGTTTTTCCACTCAAATTATAATTTCCATGTAATTTAGTTCAATAAATATTTTTTCACAAGCCTAGAGCGTTTAACGGCTCAAGTGACAATTAATCCAAATAAACGCAGATTTCTTTTCCTCAATATAACCTTAATTGTATAAAATTTATCACTTGCATGGACAATAAAATGTACATGAATTATTCTGTATAGAATAAAAGTTGTTGAAGCTTCACTAAGAATCGTTTAATTGAAGAAATTATTTATAATTTCTTTAAAATTTGACACACCCACCCGAGAAACGAAGAATACCCATGGTGTGAAATGTGTCGGTTTTTAAAAAAATGTATTTTATTACTTCGTAAAAGTTTATTACCCGAAAATTCATAATTTTTTAATCATTTTAAGCTTATATATTAATCACTAAGAAATCAAATTATCATTATTTCGGAAAATATCGGTTTATTTTCATAACACATAAAAAATGTGATATTCAATTTAAAGAATCCGTAAAATGTATACATTTAATTCTAACTCTTTTTTTTTTTTTTTACATTAAATTTGTATAATTTATATGGTCGACTGAAGTATCCAACTGCGTAAATCATCTCACGGAAAATCGGAATCAATATTTATAAATTATAATCTTCTGTGAAACAATTAATATTTTACATTTCTAACTACAGCGTAACATTCACTGTAAATAGGTTCCGAGACCTACTAGTTTTTACCTAGTTTTATACTAGTTTATACAATTTTAACGTTGCCCGAGATTTACTGCAATTTATACGTACCGACTACGGCCTCACCCTTGTATTCAATAAATTAAATTCTAAGTATAATATTATATCAGTTGTGCACTTCCATGGAAAAACAACTCCAGATCGGAGTTTCCCGGCTGAAAGATCACCAAATAGTGAGTATTGTCTAAATCGTTCAAAATTTTCTAATATCGGCCTTGACATTATTATATTTATGTAATGTACTTATATATTAATATAATATAATGTCATGTGTGTAATGGTGACCAGTTGTACTTATTTTTGTAGGACTGTACTCTTTTTAGTCGCATTGTACTAGTGTCTTCAACAAAAATTGTTAAGTACATGCAAGTACATGCAAGTACATGTACTCTTATCATTATTTTAAATAATATCGTGGATTATTACTTACCTATTTACGATAAAATTGTTCATAATTTATTTGGTTATTTGTTTTTATTTTATGACTTGACCTAATGCATATTTCGTACAAGCTGATGTTTTTATTCTTTGGACAAAACAACCCAATACCATATTTAACTTTGCACCAACTAATAAAAAATATTTAAAATTAATTTTTTAAATTAGTTAAATTTTCGCTACAAGTTAGGTGATATTCATATCTAAAAGATTACGAAGTTTTTAAAACTCTGTTATAAATTTTATAGTGACAGTGTATGATTTAAGAACAAAAAAAAAAATTGCTGTATATTAACCTCATGTTACTGTAAATTTTATTATGTTTTCAAAACAAAAATTAATCGTGATTGAGTGATTTTTATTTTTTTGTCAAAGTTAGTTATCAATAAAATACTTTGATACAAATATATTTCGAAACCAAACGTTAATTAATTTTATAATGAGTTATCTTATTATTTCGAGAGCTTAAGTTCCATAAAAACGTTTAATGATAACTTTTTTTAATAATTTAATTAAATATCAACAATAATATTTGTTTAGTCGTATAATGTATTACGGCCACAATATGTAGGTATAACTATAACACTGGCAGTTAATATAATGTAATATTTAATGTTTTATTAATAATGTGCGAAAGGCATGCGTTAATAAGCGCTGTGCACCATCTAAAGGCATGTTTTGGGAATCCAGAGACCAATCCATAATACCAAGAAAATCTAGACAAGCATTTATGGTGAGTCAATATAACTATCAATTTATTTTTAGAATTCTAAGTGGAGAATACAATGTTTTATATATATACAGGAAACTACTAACCTAACTTAATCCATTATTACTTGTACTAATGTTAATACGTAAGTAGTTATTAAACCATAGAAAATATTATTGAATCGGATATATTTTTTTGTTTCAAATCAGGAATTTGTTGTGACTTTTATTTTTGTGTATATATTACGGGCAAAGCTCAGAGGTTGGGCAATTCACGGTTTGCCCAACCCCATAAAGAAAAGACCAAAATATTTCACTTTTTTTGTTTTGTCCAGTGTTAAGTTGGGCTATTCACGGATTATCTAGTGTTCATAAACAGAGTGAAATTAAAATCAAATTATTACTATAAGAAGGATAGTTTTTATATCAATCCACAACTAAAGCTTCTTTTACAATACCTAATAATAATAATAATAATTATTAAATTATTATAGGTAGTATAATGATTTATACTATTTTTTTAAAATTTATTATGTACTGTATAAGTAGTACACAATTACAATTTCACTTTATTATTACAAGAATAACATTATATTATTATACTAGGGTGTAATTTATTATATGGTCCCGGTCCAGTTTTTTTTCCGGTTTCAGTTCTCAATTTTTAAGGGTTCTCAGGCTTCAAAACTAATACTTGAAGTCCAATATTTTTTATTTAAAAATAAAGGTTACGTGTTCGCTTCCAGTTATTTGAAAATATGAAAATTCGGTTCCAGTTCCTTATATTTTAAGGGTTCTTGGGTTCCAGAATCAGCAGAACCGGTTCTTTTCGGTTCGGTCCAGTCCCCGGTACTTACATAAACTCTTTTAGCAATAATTTAAATTTAATTTCACATTCCTAATGAACACTAAGTAATCCACGAATTTCCCAGCTTGAAACAAGACAAAGCGAGAAATAATGAAGCATTTCGGCTCAATGGAGCCTTCGCGGTTTGTTCTGTCACTGAACTTGACAATAAAATATTTTTAGTCGAATATATTCGAATACATAAGCCATATTTTAAATATATCATCATATCATTTTGGCATGCTTAAGTTAACAATCACCGTTTAATTGGACTAATGCATATAATTATTAAAATAATAATTTATAATAGTGTTTTAGATTCTGAGTGGAACTTGAATGTTATTGTTTTTACTATTATGTATTTTTTAATTTTTTTTTTCTTATGTGTACGTTTTCGTATAGAAATACTTGTCCAAAAAATTCGACCAGAAACTTTTTAAATTAGAATTTTAATTTTATTTGATGACACTTTTAAGTGGTCATTTTTAGAAATTATCAATAATATTTTCGAAATTTGGGAAAACTACACAAAATATTTCTAAAACGACTTTAAAATGTTTTTTAATCCAAACTTTCTGCAAATTGAAATGTAAATAAACAATTATATAAAAATATTTCGGTGAAAGAACAGTTTTATTATTTTTTTTTTCTAATACCTCTTTTTCATCAAGCATTTTCTTCCCTGTTCTTAGTTAATAATTATACAATAGACCGAGTAAAAAATAATTTTTTCTATAATAATAATAATCTATAATTTTTAAATAAAATTGTCTTGTATAAACTGAAATTCCACTCAGAATCTTTTTATTAAAGAAATTATTAATCGTTTCTTTAAAATTGATTATGAACTACAAGTCCCTCTCAAGTAGCGTAAAATACCGATGGTGCGAAGTATGTTTTGTTCTTTTTTTTTATTATTATTTGATATTAGTACCTACTATAACACAAATAATCAAAATTATACATAAGTACTTAAAATTTTATTATTATATAATAGAAGAAAAATGATTTAAAAATGGAAACAAAAAACAATCGTGAAATATTTCCATCTAATTCAGTCATCGAAAAGCGTAGTTCATTGGTTAAGAAAAATATTGACGAATTAAAAAATACAACAATATCAGTAAGTCAATTATTATGGACAACATTACTTAAAATGTTTACATACATTTCTATCGTACTATGGAATAAATAAATAATATGTGAAATATGTGATTGGGCCAGTGGTTCTCAATTTTTTTAGGACTACGACCCAATTTTTTCTTCAAAAACCTATCGCGACCCACATTTTTTTTTTACATTTTTAGAATAAAAAGGTAGTTCTTATTGTTCTTAATAATCTAAATTAAATTAATACTTTAATAATTTATTAATTAATTGGTTTACCTATAATGAATACAATTTTACAAATGTATGCAAATGAGCCACTCCATAATTTTTACAGTGGAGTTTGGTTAAAAACGTAATTTTTTGAGAATTTTTATAATTAAACAAATTTCTCGCGACCACCCAAAGGTTGAATCGAGACCCACCAGTGGGTCGCGACCCACATTTTGAGAGACGCTGGATTGGGAAATTCACGGTTTCCCAACAGGGGTACCAACCTTTTTTTACGACTGGCCAAATTTGAGATACGCTTTGGCATCGTGAGCCATCATTTTTAGAGAAAAAAAGGTTATGAAATTAAAGAATAGATAATATATATGTAGAAAAATTTATGTATTTTTAGATTCTGAGCGAAGAGATGGTCTTAAGTTTTTTCAGTGTTATTTATTTATTTATTTTTTTCTTTTTCTCTTTTTGGAAACATTTTTTCGTTTAGAAATATGTGCTTATTCTAGATTATGATACTTTTAAGTAGCCGTTTTTAGAAATTCTCAATAATTTTTTCGAAATTTGGGAAAAACTACCAAAAATTTTACTAAATCGACTTTAAACATTTTTTTAATCCAAACTTTCTGCAAATTTAAGTATAGATAAACAAGTACATGAAAATATTTTGGTGAAAGAATATTTTTTATTTTTTTTGGCGATTATTTTTCTTATACTTTTTTTTCATTAAACATTTTTTTTCTGTTTTTAATTAATAATTTTACGACTGGCTGAGTGAAAAATAATTTTTTTATAATAATAATAATCTATCATTTTTAAATAAAATTGTCTTGTATAAACTGAAATTTCGCTCAGAATCTTTTTATGAAACAAATTATTAATCGTTTCTTTAAAATTGATTATGCACTACAAGACCCTCCCGAGGAGCGTAAAATACCCATGGTGCGAAGTATGTTCTGTTTTTTTTTTTTATTATTATTTGATATTAGTACCTACCATAACACAAATAATCAAAATTATATATAGTTATTTAATATTTTATTATTATATAATAGAAGAAAAATGATTTAAAAATGGAAACAAAAAACAATCGTGAAATAATTCAATCTAATTCAGTCACCGAAAAACGTAGTTCATTGGTTAAGAAAAATATTGATGAATTAAAAAATACAACAATATCAGTAAGTCAATTATTATAATAGACAATATTACTTAAATTTTTTACATAAATTATTATCGTACTATGAAAAAAATAAATAATATGTAAAATATGTGTTTTACTGTACGAGTAGATGGACCATTTAAAAAAATCGTATTAAGTATAATTTACATATTTTTCTGTTAAACTAACTTATATTATAACTATATTACAGGTACAAAAGAATATCAATTCCGATAAAAGAATTTGCTTAACTTCAAATAGGTATTAACTATTTAAAAGTTATTATTATATTATTTTGATACCATTTACTTAATCATTAAAATTTATGATTATAATCTGGTATTTTATCACAAATATGTACTGGACCATCAAATTTTTTTTAACAGACCATTTAAGAAACTTAAAGTCGATAAATCACATGTATGCATATCATATCTCACTGGCAAAGTAATTGATCCAAATTTGACAAAATGCAAAAAGCTTAAGAAATATAAAATTTTCTCTGATAATGGATTCGATTTCAAGAAAACAAAATATGAGGACTGTATTATACGTCCAACAAAGTAATTTTTAATGACATTCAAATAATTATTTATTTAAGTATAACTCGTTTTACAAACAAATAATACATTTATTTTTAGAAAATCGATGCATATTGTCTTTGATAATACATCATTGGAAATTACAAGACCTCAAATTATAAATGAAGTCCGTAATTTTATTAAAGAAACCATGAAAAAGGTATGTATTATTTATACTTATGGATTCAAATTGCTTCTTTACAATAGTTAACTGATGTTCTAAATTATTATTATTATATTCTAATCACGTTAAAGTTATATTTCTGTGGCAACAACCCGGGGTGGCATTTGGGGTGGGCAGGAGTATGCATTTGCCCTACACTAGATTTTAAAATAGCTAATATGGACCGTTTCAAACACAAAATATCAAATCACCTAATATATGACCATAAAACATATCATTATTGTTATAGGCTCTCCGAGCCGTAAAAGACCATACCAGTCTTTATTTTTAGAAAATCGTGAAGTCGATTCTAGATGTATTTTGAAAGAAAATCTTAATTATTACTGGGCCGGTAAACATTTTGCTCTATCCTAGAAAATATTGAAATAGCGTCCCTGACAATAACTTATCTAGAGTCTAGACTGTATCCACTATCGGCCTGAAAACATTAAAAATGAAATACATGCACATTATTGTATTACACAGGTTATTCTATACCTTCTATAACATTAGAACTAAAAAGTTTAATAATTAATAGTTTTAAGTCTATATTTCATTATTTTTAATGATTATAATTATAATTAATTCGTTTTGTTGTTATAATGAATGTTTTTAGCACTTAAGAAGAGAAGAATTCAAAATTATGTATAAAGATTCAACTCCAAGTACATCCATGCCCTGCATCTAAACAACACAAGTATTAAGTAATTAATTTATTTTGTCACTTTTTAAATTTTATTGTTCGTCGGGTTTATTTACTTTATTCGCCTATATTTTGTAATTTTTTAAAATCTAATTTGAGAAGCTAGGCAGCATCTCAGTGGCGTATTTAGGAGTTTCTCAAGGGAAGGATATGGCAAATAATGTTTTGTTAGCCTTTTTTCATTTAATAAGAAAACTAGTAATAGGTACACATTATACATTATTGTAAAAAGTACCTACACAGTATTATTAGTATAAATAATATAATTTTAAAATATTATAACAATATAAATTATAATATCGATATCGAGCTTTAGTTGATTTTAAATATTCGATTTATGATTAGGAAATCATACAAGTAGATCAAGTTTATGATTATGGAATAATTTTTTTCAAAGTACCTATGTTTTAATGCACATATTAATTAAATTATAGTAAAGCCTTAAGAGATTTTGCCGGTTTTAGTGTTTTAAAAAGAGGATTTGTGCTAAATTTAAAGACACAATCTGTATTTTTCTATAGACCAGTGAGATCTATTTTGGAATTTAGGTTCTTGGTTTGGAATTTATCATAGTCCGGTCAAATCGAAAAATTTGAAATACTACACTAGGAATAACTAGTAGTATGAAGTAATGCTAGAAATTTCAAACGTAATTTATTTGGGTTCAAAATGTAATTTTAATATAATTTAATCTGCTGTTTTACAAAAGTATTTTGATGTAGATTTTATTTACAAGTTAAAAGGTGTAACAGATTGTCCAAAGTTTTTACATCAAATTGATTTTAAAGTTCCAGCATTCGTCTCAAGAAATAATGCCATTGTTCATGTTCTACTCAGTTATAGAAATTATGTTCATGAAAGTCCAATATGCTGCTTGTCTAAATCTTATTACAATCGGATTAATTTTTATTTTTATTCTATTTCTAAATTAAAAATGGATGTCTTTAATTTGATTGTATTATGTTTTACCAATTTGTTGTATTAATAAATACTATGTTATAGATTTATAATAATATTCTCTTTAGTTTCATCCCAGTTGGGTGTTAAACTGTTAAATAATTACATAGGTAAAACATAAATACATCATATTATGGTCATATAAAAATAAACGAGGAAAATTCAAAATCGTATGATCGCAAAGAATGATATTTTTCTATTTTTTGGCGTATTTTCATTGTTTAAAGCAAAACTATTGAGAGTAGAGAAAAATAACTTCTTTAAAATATTATGTCAATAAAATTATAAGAATAAACCTATTTATCTGAGAACGCTTATGATAGGGAAAGTTGTTTCCAAAGAAAAAAAGTAACAAAAAAAAAAGCCGGACATACTTCGTACGATAGGTGTACTTCGCACGACGGGTGGTATTCTCTTGACGGGCGTATTAAATTTTAAAGAAACGATAAATCATTTCTTCAGTAAAACGATTCTGAACGAAGG
>JAIPRM010014984.1:0-10417 GCA_025469315.1 Stegophylla sp. TES_Ste_2020
CTTAAAATGTTCAAACATAATCTTCATACTCCTACAGAACTAAGTAGTATTATTATGATTTAATATTTTTTAAATTTCTTGTAGGTAGTGCACGTGCACTTGTGCACTTACATACGAGCCGCCATTGTACGTACTATGGTGTAGATAGTTTATTTTGATATACTAGATGAAAAAAAAAAAAAAAAAAAACTGAAAGTCAAAAATATAAAAAAAAAATTTTTACCCTCGCAAATTTTTCAATTTTTTTGATATTTAAAAATATTATTTATATTTTTATGTTTCTCTTCACCGGTATACTCCACTCAGAATCTAAAATTATAACATTTGAATATATAATCAATTAATTATGAATTTATCTGATATTTGTCTGGATAAAAATATGTTTATTTTTATCTTCATCTTGATAAACTATTAGTTACCTATTCCCAACACTGCTCGTGCGGTGGAGAATCACGAGTCCTCGAGGATCTCTATTGAACGTGAGGATTGAGATGGATTTCGGAATGTTCATATAAATCATTAAATTCTTTTTGATAATAAGGAAATTATAATAATTAAAATCAATTTTTTTTTTTATCCAAAATATTTATCAAATAAAAAATAACTTTTTAATGGTACAAAAATCTTTGTATTGAAAATGGAAAACAAGTTTTATCGATAATTTTTATATAAAAATAATAACCGGCGAAAAAAAATTCAGGGTCGCAAATAGATTTGAAAAGCCGGACATACTTCGCACCATGGGTATTTTTCGCTTCTGGTGTGGGATAGGTGGATTTGTTAAATTAAAACAAAATTTCGTTACGATGGTAACCAGTGTTAAAAATAAATAAAATTAAAATAATATAGACATTTATTGACTGCTGTGTTACTTTATTCAATAAATTAATTAATTGCTACTCCGGTTGCTATCAAATTTTTCACGAACACCATATAAACAATGAAAGTGAAATCAAATAACGTGCAAACAAATTTTATACTAACATTTATTGACTTTTACGTTATCATGGTTACCATATTCAGTAAATAACTGGGTCGATATAGGTAGCAACCAAATAAACAATCGAAGCGAAATGAAATGATGAAAATGAAAATTTTTTGCTGTGTCAACCTTTTGAAAAAATGCCAATTTCAACAAATAACCTCTCCGAAGTACCGTCTAAAGCTGAATTATGATTGAAAAAAACGCTGCTGGAAACTTTTGGATAAAATATTAATACGTTTCTATATGGAGAAAACATCATTGTGAAATCATAAGTATCTTTTTCCGACTCGGAATCTAAAAATATGTATTTTAAGTATAAAAAAAAATTTGCAAAAAATTTAAAAGTAAAATCTCCAAAATCTTTGTACTGCTGTGCCCAATGGGGGATGATCAACCTTTTTCTCCACCACACCATAAAACTAACGCTTCCTCCTTAGTCTCGTCCGCGGGGGAATTTCAGAGAGAGAGAGAGAGCGACATTTCCGAATGGAATCCCTTTGAGCAAAGAATATGTACTCTAGGAAAACGAGCCGACAATAATTCTCTCGGCGGCGCTGGGTAATGGCTTTGTGCTTCAAACGCACGTCGTCCGACTGTAGAAAATATTATGCGCGTATTATAGACGCGCGTTTACAACGAAGGAGAGGCGGTCTTGTACAGCGGTCGCAGGCGGTTGTGGTGAAACGCACAACAATAGACGTGAGCGCCGCGAAACAAAGCGAAACGAATTTTTTCGAAAAATATGTGACGACTATATTATAATGCGTACACGACAATAGGATCGCTAGCAGACGGTTTTCAAAGGAACCGTCGTCGTCCGTCGTTTTCAATTATTATTTAAAACGTTTTTTTCATTTCATTTCATCTCATACGGTTTTCGAATGATTACGTTTCATACTGTACCTGTGAAGCGTGTTCTACGGGGCGTCTCGGTGACATTTGCAAACCATTCCGAAAAATAGCCAAGTAGGATAAAAATCCGTTTCACATAATATTGGACATTGAAAAGGTGGACATACTTCGTTCCTCCTCGGGTCAAATACTTCTGGCGGGTGTAAAGGTTTTTATTCCACCCTGTATAATAATATATTATGCGGACATTAATATTAAAAAAAAAATACTGTAACGTCGACGGCGACGTCTGAAACCCTTAATGTTATACAAGAGTGTTTATTTGGAATAGTTGACATCATCATCATCATCAATAATAATGTTATTATAATAATATTCTATCGACGCTCAAAAGGAATAAAATATCAAAGCAACGGTATTAATTACTGTACCGGTGTACATACGAATATTATTGCGTATCGCCCTTAATATTATTACAGGTTATGCGCTACCTAACCTAACCGTTAGTGTAATAATAATAATAATAATAATCGTTGAGTCAGTCAGTCGTTGTCATTACCCATTTTATGTTATTGTTATAATTATTTGTCACTTCATTAAAGAATATTCGATTCGAAGGGAGAAAAAAAAAAAAGTAATTAAAATAAAATATGGTAACACCGTTTTTCGCCAAAATCGTGTGACTTTACCATCCCTAGTTTGCCTTAATTATAATAATATTGATGACGTTCAGATTTGATAAAATTGACTTTTAATAATGAAAAATTTAGGTAATTACGGTATGGCTGGGTGCAGTAGTTTGCGCAGAGAAGAAGAATTTGAGGGTTATGGCAACGTGGGAACATTTCGGTTTGATAATCGAAATTCTTTATTTATTAACATTGTATATTCTAAATTTTTCATAGCAGCATTAAATTTCGGAAATTTCAACACATAATTTTGAGGTTTTATTTCACAAATTTATGTACCCCAAAATCCGTAATTAGAATTTTTCATACTCTTTCATTCAGACTTTTAGTCACAGAATTTTGACGTCGATTTCAATTATTTATTTACCTCGAAATTCCAACATCCTAATCCCTATTAATATTTAATACGTTATTACGGTTTTACTGTTTAAGAGCTTTTTTACAGATTCTATTTATTTTTCTAAAGCCATCACGTAATCGTTGGCGGCGGATTTACGTAGACAACGAGTATTGATTTCCGGTCTCGACTGACGGTCAACGGTCCGGGCGAGTATGGTGACGGAAAAATACGAAAATGTAAGTGTACTCACCGAAATCTGACTACGCGATGTTCAAACTCAAAGAATGGTCTTAGTGCCGGCGATAAATGAGAATAAATTAAGTAAACTTTAGTGTTTAAGACACAAAAAAATGTGCTACCATGGGTACTATAGATAGATAATTTACTATGTATTTGACATAGACCTTATACTAGTATAAGGTCTATGGTGTTTTATAATCATATGTTTATGATGTTCTATGGCAAAGAGTTTATTGTCGAGCACACACACCATTTAATCGATTATTATTTGTAGTGTCCTCGTCCACACCAATGAGGATATATTATATAATATTTTGTAAAATATAATTATACATATATTACACATACCTACATTATATAATATATATAATATATCTTCCATTATTTTCCGTTATATTTCATGATGGTCAGCAGATATAAGAACATGGGTCTCGCACAAAATCCTTCGATCTTTGATGAACAAATTTCATGGCATACTTTATGTTTCCCATTATGTAAAAAAAAAAAAGCTCAACAGTGCTAAGCGGGACCCAAAACCTAAATACAAAAGGAGGCCTAGAATTTTACTTTACTTATAGCATCCTGGGCCAGTCTGCCCTTACCAACAGATTAAAATTATTATTGTTAAAACTATATATATATAAAAAAAAAATAGTAATAAAAAAAAAAAAATAATTAAATATCATAGTGGTTATCTCTTGTTTACCCGATCAGCATCAAATTAGAGCACCGTAGTTTTACAGAAATGTAATATCTATTTAAACTATTTTTTTTTGTTTTTTTTCATTTTATTGTACTATTTACAATATTATTGTGTTTTCGGTATCAGTGATAACGTGTGATAAACAGTTGTTTTATTTTAACGAAATAATTATGAATTCTATTAGATAAATCTTTTTTGAATTAATTATCTGTATTATTTGAACTAAATAATCAATGAAAAAAATAATATTATATTGTTTGTTTACAGTTTTTTCTAATACAAACTGAAATGCCTGCAGAATTCGGTGGAACAAAGGAATATATAGAAAAGAAGAATCTGAAATAATATTTAAAAATTTTTTTCATACTTCTTGAACATTTTAAAACGGGGGAAAAAGTGAGGAAGTGTTCAAAGTACTAATAAGTACATGTAATATACGCAATTGAATTTTTATTGTTTGATACTTGTTAATTAGAATTAAAAGTTTATACGTTTTGTAAACAAAATCTTCGGTTATTAATATTTTATAAACTGGCAAATAAATTTATCAACAAGAAGGGTTTAAACTCCCAAACCTCCCCTTTATGCAATCGAATAAGAAGCGCGCGATCTGCGGTCAAATCTTATCTGTGGTTGTTATTATAATTATTATTATTTTAGCTTTTCTAACCGCTCAAAATGATAATATAACGCCAAAAAGTCACGGACAATGCGTTAACGAGACAATAAACAATGAAATTATTAATCTCCGAACACGTTGAACTTTTCTATTGACTGTAAAATATTATATTATGGAAAAACTGGGCCGATAAAAGTCTGCGGAGTAAAACGCTGTTATTACGCCCATTGCAGAAAAGTTTGAACGCTCGTTAATCTTGATCAGCGATAGCTCTTAAAGTTAATTCAAATAACGTCAAATCACGTTGTATAGTAGTAGCTGCGAAATGCCACGCGGCGAGGAAATCTGCTGCAGTGCCACATGACGGAGTGACTGGCGTATGACGTCAGAGACTTCGGACGGTGACACCGACACCAAGGGTGACGGGGGGTACTGGGGTAGGAGAGACATTCGATTTCATATTAAAATTCATCGCAAAGTTAGTTTATACATATAATGTAGTTTCGAAAAACGGTTTTGAGATGAATAAAACTTA
Organism: Stegophylla sp. TES_Ste_2020; assembly: GCA_025469315.1. Classification (NCBI taxonomy): domain Eukaryota; kingdom Metazoa; phylum Arthropoda; class Insecta; order Hemiptera; family Aphididae; genus Stegophylla; species Stegophylla sp. TES_Ste_2020. The sequence continues at coordinate 4,964 of JAIPRM010014984.1, forward strand.
AAAGTGACCGGTATGATTCGAAACCGGTTTCAAAATCGATCGGTCAAAAACGTTAGAAAACCGATATTAACATTAAAATCAATATCTCTGTATAAAAATCCAATACCAGTGCTTTAAATTAAAAACAAAACCTCGAAAATCCAATGTTCAAAATTCAAAATTCAAAAAAAAAAAACCGATATCCAGAATATAAACAATAACGTATACAGTCCACACATAAAAGCATATTAAGATATGTTGATGATACTTTCATATTATTTAGACGTTCAAATAGACAAGCAGAAAATATGGTCAGTTATTTAAACAAAATAAATAAACAATGTACATTAGAAATACGAGTAGACGATAAATTATTTTTTTTAGATTTTACAATATCTATTATAAATAGAAAATTTGAATTTAATATATACAGAAAACCTACCCAAACTGATGATTTAATACCAAATGATTCTAATCATCCTTATTCTCAAAATATTTCATTTTTTAACTCAATATTTTATAGGCTTGAACGTTATTCATATCCATTAAATAAACAAAATTATCAACATGAACTCAACAATATATATTATATAGCCAAAAAAAAAAATAATTTTAATTTAAATACTATTAAAAAAATTCATAAACGTGTTAAGGAAAAAATAAAACAAAATTCACCAAATAATATTTTTCAGTATTGCAGTGTGAAATATCAAAATAATATGTCTGATAAATTTGCTGAAATTCTAAACAGTCACACAAATAACATTAAAGTAGCCTTTAAAAACTAACAATAATTTTATAAAACTTATAAACAATAATGTTAAAAAATTCACAAAACTACCTCCTTCTTTTGATAATGCTGGTATATATAAACTTAAATGCAACTGTAAAAAATTTTATATAGGTAAGACTAACAGAAATTTCAAAACAAGATATAAAGAACACATATCCGAAATAAAATTATTAAAAAAAAATAATTCTAATTCAAATTTCGCCAAACATGTCTTATAAAACGACCACAATATTAATTTCGATATAAATAAAGAATTTATATTCAATATTAGAAGAGTTGCATATATACAATGAAATAAAGAAAAATAATTTTAATAATATCTTAAATGTTCAAACAGATTTTAAAAATAATATAATATATCAATATATTTTAGATAATAGTAATAAACACACATAGAATTCATTTTTTAACACACTATGTACATTGTACACACTCTGTTCATTTTTAAATAATCTCTCTTGTTATATTCTCTATGTAAAATGACTATTTTATCAATTTCTATATTTTATTTAAATCTTTTTACTTTTCATTGACAATTTTTCTTAACCTGATGATGATTTTTAAAATCGAAACCGGTCGTTAATGAAAAAATTATAATACTCCTGGCCAAGTTTATTTTTATTTATTTATTTTATTTATATATTTATTTTGTTATTAATGTATAGTTTAATAAATATATACATTGATTTTACGTATTTATTATACATTTATTTATTTAATTTTTACATACCTATATATCATAGGTTTATTATTTTTAAAATTAAATGACAAAATTTGGTGTTTGATGTTTTTATTAAAATGTGTAACTTTTGTATCAGCTTACTCAGAAGGATTTTTCGTTATTCTGTTCTCAGCACTGTTGATTTCAGTCGATAATTTTATTATTATCATATTCGGTCAAAACGCTTGTTGAATTTGAATTCTAAATCCGGTAAAATTTTACTTTTTTTCACAAAAAGTCTATACGAATACGAAAAACGTCTATTTATTCACCAGCCGTTCCCTCTCCACTCCCCTTTCCTGGACGAATTTCCGATTGAACTGTCGTGAACTTCGGCGCATTATAATACGGAGTAATTATATCGCCGCTCGTGGGCAAAAGATATTCGAACGTTTTGTTCTTTTTAAGCCGCCGGACGTGATGTCTCTCGTTCTCGGGGTGTTACGCGATTAATAATTGTCGTCGAGACTCACTGTTATATGTATAATTTATAATATTCATTCATTTTCCCCTCGCTGAAACGTATTATATTTTTAGGCCCTAAGCGAGTCGATCATTTAACCCACAGATTTCGATTAAAATCTAGACCTTTTCATGTTTTCTTCCAATGCATTTAATTTCAATCAATAAAATATTAATTTCTCATGAATAATATTTTTATTTTTTTAATTGACTTTTTCTAATGAGAACACTATTTAATTGGTATATGTATATTTTATACCCATTTTTTTACGTGATACTTAATGGGGCTTGGACACATTTTTTTTTCGACAATATTTGACAGTCCAGGACGTAGGATTTAGATATTAATAGTATGGTATATTATAAAGTCAATGGTAAAACTGTAAAAGTATAGAAATTAAAAATTTTATTAACAGATATAAATATATTATATACCTATATATATAAAACCTCTGGATTTTGCCTGTTTGGCACACCAATTAAAATACAAAAATAATTCAATAATACAATAATAATGATAACTACTTAAAACTAAACCTCAAACTAAATGTTATTGGCCAATAACTTACCTAAAATACACGTTACAATAATCTGGCAATTAACACAGAAACACTTGACTACCGAGTTGACACTAACGATTTTCGAGATTTTTTCAGGGAAATGTTCAAAATGCAGTGCTTAATTCAAAATTGATCAAATCATTTTGAAATTCTATGGGATGTTCTCGTGACCATTTCTAGAAGTTGGTGAAAGTGTTAAGTCTCTAGCGGCATTATTTTAGAAGTTATATTAAAAAGAGATTTTCAATTTTACGGAAATTCCGGTGATGGCATATTTTGCCGGTTTTTTGTCAATTTTTTGACAGTTTTTTCGCATTTTTGAAAAAAGTATTGAGAAATTTGAAAAATAACCTCTCAAAAGTACCATCTGGGTTCGATTTTGGATCTTGTTACTGATCGAAACTTTTGGACAAGTATCTCTCTAATGTTTACAGAAAAAAATAAAAATAAAAAATAAATAAACATCAATGTAAAAACACCAGCTTCTTCACTTCACACAGAATCTAAAATTGGTATTACAAATTATTTGCAAAATATTGGCGACGGTTTGAAGTCGATAGCATACCATGTTGGTGGTGTCAAATTCACGAACGTCTCTGCAACGATTTTAATTAAAAAAAAAAAAAATATTAGTAATAAATAAATTTATGACAAGGGATATAAACGCGAAACGAAATGCTCACGTTTCGGGCCAATCGAAATTTAATATAAATTTTATAATTTGTTTTCTCGCGATGTTTTTCCGTGTAGTTTTTACACAAAACTCGCAGGGTGGCCCATAATTCGCTGACCTCTCATATTGTTACAACGACATTGATGAGGTTATGGTTTTTTATTATTTTATTATTTTTATTTTTATTTTATTTTACTTATACATTCGCGCGAACATCACTGTTCATGTCATTAGTATACATGTATTAAATTATTATTATTACTACACGAATAATATAAATTACGTTTTTATAAAATGAGATAAAAAAATTACAAAAATACAAAAAAATAATAGAGTCGAATAAATTATTTAACATTCTGAGTATTGGTAGGACAAAGTTCAATACATTTTGAATACTGCATTTTTGAATTCACACTGAGATATATAATTTTTTTTGAAATATTTTGTGCGATGATATCCACCATCTCCTTCACACACTGTACACAAGTGTACTAAAATACAACTAATATAATTATTACATTAGTTTAGTATCTATATTAAACAGGTTTACAAAAAAAAGTATATTATTCATTTATTTATTTATTTTTTTTTTGCTCTACACACTGCACAAAGCATTTGTTCGTAACTAAAAACCACTAAAAGTAAATTTGAGAACAATTTTATTTTCCCATTTAAGTATTATAAAGTAATGTTTTTTTCATGATTTTTTTGAGTTTTAACTATATTTCTGTCGATTTTCAAATGATTAACTTCAAACTAGCCTCATTTTGAAGATTTTTAAATTATCTCTCAATATATATTTCAATATTGCTTCTTAGAAAGTGTATTAAGTCTTTAAAATAAGAATTAACACTGGCTATAAATTATTTATTTATTTAATAATGAATAAACTAAGTTATTCAAAATTTTACCTCAAATTTTGCGTTTTTCAGTTCATGACTATTCATATCATAAACAAAATGACTTATTTATATTTTTAAAAAGCCAATATCGGAGTTTATTTCTTATAGTTTGTAAGTAGAACGAAAGACTTCAAACTTTACGGTGTGTAATAATAAATGTGTGTGAAGAGGTGGATTCATGCATGGCCACGCATGGGCCTAGGGCAATACGTTTTCTAGAACTTTCGTTATAGATTTCGGGTAGAATGTTGAAACAAGTGATTTTTAACAAAAAAAAAAGTCGTTCGGATCAATATACGAATAGCGCGTTATTAGTGCAGTTGGGATTAGATCAGATTTAATATTTATCTATGTAAAACAAAACAAAACAAAACGTTTTTTTTTTTTTTTTTTTTAAATAATATATCAAAACCTAGTGAGAATATGAAAATTTATATTGTATAATATGTATTTGTACAGTATTTTGTAGAAACGAACAAGAAAACATGTTTTTTGTGACTTCAAAAATGTTGTTATTTTTTGAAAATTAACTGTTGTTAATTATTTAATATTTAATTAGTATAATAATTTAATTAAATTAATAATATAATTTATTTTTTTTATCTGGATAAGATAAAAAGATAATATTCTATCATCTATGTAATTTATCTAATGATAAATCCCAATACTACAAGTTGTTCGATATATTTTGTTTCGTATAGAGAACAAAATTCCAGTTTGCTACATGTTCCTAATACAGAAGCGAGAAGTGACATAGATTTCAGATGAAGTATGATTAATGTCCATCATTATAGTTAGTTATAGTTTTATTTTAGTTACATTTTAGTACATTATAATTAGTTAACTAATTGAGTTTAAAATATATAATCCAATAAGACATAGTGACGACCCGGATTTAAAAAACATATTTTGAATCGCATATTAGATACCTACACAATAATTTTACGCTCAAAAAATTAACTTAATTTTAAAAACACTAGCTTTTCCACTTCATTCAGAATCTGATATTGTAATGCAAAATTTTATCTTAATAAATTTACATAACATCCTAATTTATCTAAGATGACATGTCAGTTAATTCTAATTTATCTATATGAGACAAAAATTAAAAAAAAAGTCGGACATACTTCGCACGACGGGTGGTATTCTCTTGACGGGCGTATTAAATTTTAAAGAAACGATAAATCATTTCTTAAGTAAAACGATTCTGAACGAAGGAAGTTAATAATATAAGAAAAAAGAAAAATTTAAAAAAATGTTCAAATTTTTTTTTCTCATTTTCAAAATTTTCTTGCGCCAAAATCTTTTTTATAGGATTTTCTATCTATGTTTAAATTTTCATTAAATTTGGATCAAAAAATGAT
>JAIPRM010014985.1:0-10416 GCA_025469315.1 Stegophylla sp. TES_Ste_2020
TTATCGGACATATAATTTGACACCACTGCAACAAAAAATATCGAAAATCTATAAAAATTAATCGATATATTCTCTAATATTCAATATTATATGAAATATTCTTTTATCTTGAAATATTCTCAAATATACAAAAAAAACTTTTGCCATTAATTCACCTGTTTCATGATTTGTAAAGATTTCAAACCCACGGCTGACTGCATAGACTCAAAAAAAATATGCAAAAGAATATAATTCCTGCCCCTAATAATAACCAATATAAATTTGTACATATAATATACAATTTTTGCTTGGACATTCACTTTAAGGTCATTAAACCCAGTTTGTCAGTACAAACGATGTCATTATAAACAATTTCTACTGTGTGTGTGTGTGTGTGTATATTACGATTAATGTCTGAACTGTGGCTAGTGTTGATAATAACCCAATAATTTTAACACTACACTAACAACTTGGGTTATGTCAATATTTTTTTAAATGTTAATATTATCCGGATAGCATTAAGTTTATCCACATGTGCATGGTTAATCTGTTGAACAAATCAGTCAACTATATTCGGGTAAAATTATTTGGTATGAGCAGCTGTCAATACTAGTTGAACAATCAATAAAATTCAATTAGTGTTATCATCATGCTGTTTTTGTATTTTTTCTTTTCATTATTTTTGGTATGATTAAACGGTTACTTAAATTTAATGTGAGTTCAAAAGATCAAATAATAATATTAATAAAATGAATGTCACAAAATTAACAACGAGAAAAGCAACTTTAATTTATCAATAATTAAAACATTTTGATGTCATGAATATTAGTGATAGTGAAAAACTTATTGAATAATTACTTATCAATAAATGATAGTAATGTACTTAATTATGTTAAAAACGAAGAGTTGAATGATATTTTTATATGAAATACACATTAATTTAGGTTATGGAAAACACAGAATACTGGATGAATTGAAAATATATATATATATACTTTGCGTCCAAGGTATTCTTCGCTCCTCTATTGGAACTTAGTAGGTGAATTAAATTAAAAAAAAAAAAAAGAAGATAAATCATTTCTTTATAATAAAGCAATTCTGAATGAAGCTTCAATTTATACAAGACAAAATTTTTAATTTTTAAAATATTTTCCTTTATAAAACTGTAAACAGGTAAAAGACTAAAAACAAATTCAAACAAATGTTTGACGTGCAAAAAATAGTGTTAAATATATTTATTTTTTTTTAAATCATATTTTTTTTTTTTTTTTTTGATAATTAATTTTTCATATTTTGGATAGCTTTTTTTCAGATTTTGAAAACAATTGAGAATTTTAAAAAAAGAAATAGTAATAGTAATTATCACTGTAAAAACACTTATCCCACTTAGAATCTAATAATAAACAAGAAATAATTTAACTTTTACTTAACTTCTGTTCTTTTCCCAAACTAAATTAAAACCAAAAAAAAAATAATTAGGTATCTATTTTGTTATTTGTATGTAATGAAATAGTTGATGCCAAATAGACTAATTATTAGATATTTTATTAGAATTAATTTGGTGATCTTGATGATATGTTACATTGGGAATATTATTATTAGGAAAAATTGAAATCGGGAAAATGAGATTGGAAATATTTTTTTTTGGGAAAAATATCATATAAAATGTTAAGTAGTTGATATTATACCAAAGTTATAATTTTATTTAAATTTCATATTTTATCCAGTCAACCTGAAGATTAGTCATTTTTGTTTTAAATTTAATTAAAACTTATGTTAGGAATCGGGAAATGTTAACATTATCTGGCTATTATCAACAACAGCCACAGTTCAGACATTAGCCATAACATATATCAAAAATTTGACTTATAGACGTTTCCACTGTATATATATATATTAGGGGGTTACTTATTTTTCTTTTAGTTTCATTAGCTAATGTTTTAGCATTCAATCTAAAAAAATTTCTCAAAGTTTTAGTTTCCTAGATCAAATTTGTGAACAGCACAGAAAGTAAAGTCAAGTTAATTTGTTAAGCCATTCTCAACGCTCAAGTGATGATCTTTCATACATGTGGCAATTAGTTTAAATTTATATAGATGTGTAAAGTTCAAATGTTTTTAGCAGAATAAATAAAGCATAGATGATTAAATGTATTACAATTTTTCAATAACACTAAGATTAGTTGTGGATTTTCAACAAGAACCACAATTGCAAAAAAAAAAAGTCAAAAGCTGTGTTCTAGGTTGTATTCAATAGTGCTCTGCATTAGTAGTATGGTAAAATGTAAATGTAAATTTTGATCAACAAAAACTGTGTTACAGGGCTGCACTTTTTTATTTTTTCATCTAAAATTTTCCAATTTGTATAGTCACTTTTTACTACTATCCTTAACCTTCTTAAATCTGAAAAATATATTTTATATTTTAGGTGTAGAAAAAAGTATCTTTTTCAATCTAAAAATTTTTATTTATCATAAATTTTAATTAATGTATGAAGTTGTATCTTTTCTCATTTGTTAATAATAATATGTTATCACTAAAGTTCGAGACTTGTTGCATTTGCATACTCTTTGATAATGGCTGTATAATAATCAAAATGTGACATAAATTTGTTTTATACCATAGCAAATTTCATTTCAAAAGTTTAACTTGCATATTTTTACATATTTTGCTATTTTTGATACAAAATGCATATTTACCTAACTAATTTTGCCTATTTAATTGTTATTTCCAGCATATTTTTACATTTTCAAGATAAATTTCAAGTAAATACATTTTAAAGGTTTATATTATTTTCTTTTTACCGTCCAAGATAAAATCATTGAGACAGACCTTTTTTTTTCAATTTTCTGGTTGTGGCAATGAATAGCACTATAATGGAGTAATTATAAGATAATATTATTAGCTAGAAATGACTACTAAATAAATCACTAATATTGTTTTTGAGAGAAGACATTGATGTAAGCAATCCTATAAATACAGTTAAAAAAATAAACTTACAAATAAATCAATTTAAAATAATAGTTAAAAGTACATATAATAGGTATATCTAGTTTTCTTAATAAAAAAAAAAAAAAAAGAATGCATATCTTTCTATATATTTTATCTATTTAAGTATATATTTCGTACAAAATTTAAAATTTAGTACAATAACTCTCAAACCCTTGTTATCACTGTATTTTAATATATTATAATTATTTTTATAATTTTATATAGTACCTATAGATTTTTAATTTCTCTGAAGTCATTTATACTAAATACTATCAATTATATAATTGTATTTATAACTGTCAATTTTAAAATTTATATATATATATATATACATTGTGTAGATAAAATCAGTATCAAAGTATTAAATGCTGGTGCTTGGTTACGGAGTAGTAAACATGTATCTGTGTCATTACCAATGGAGTTAGAAAATTATATTCCAGATATAGAAAAATTTTATAAAACAAGACATTGTGGCCGTGTATTACGCTGGTATCATCACATATCTAATGGCACAGTAAGTTAACATACTTTAAGGGCTCTTTCACATGAAGCCACCAAAGCGGCGCCACCATGGTCGCGCCACCAGAAAAGCACTGATGTGAAGACAAATGATGTGATTATCCATGTTAAAAATATTGACAGCCTCAAAAACAACGTCAACACGCGCCACTGGCAGTGAGTCAAATGAAAAGAATTGTGTTTTTACATTACAACAATATACATTTAATTAGTGACGCTTCTATTTTGGTCGCGCGACCATATAGTCTGGTCGCGCAAACTTCTATGAGTAGCGCGGCCGACTTGGTGGCGCCACCATGTGTGAAAACCTTCATTTAACTATTAATATCTTATGGTGGTGCGACCATGGTGGCGCTGCCATGGTGGCTTCGTGTGAAAGGGACCTAAGGCATATATATATATATATATAAATACATAATATATTTAGGTGCATTTGTATATAAAATATTATAAAGTAAAAAATATTATGTTTACAGATAATATTTTCAAATGATATTGGCCAGTTTCATTTAGATGTCACAACATTCCAAATTTCAGTATTGTTCACATGGAATCAAAGACCAAAAGACAAAATAACTTATGAAGATCTTAGTTTGGCCACAGGGTTGCCTGATCCTGAATTACAACGAACATTATGGGTTAGTATAATACTAAAATTTAAGTATCTTAGATTCATAATTAGTAGTATTTTAATGTTGTTTTAATTATCAAAATCAGTTGGTCTACAATTGACCATGTTTAGTAGTTGTATAGCTTCTTGCTTTTCATATTTACATTTTAACAATAAAATTTTTAAGTTATCAAAAGAGGATTAAGAGATCTCAAATTATGAATAGCTACTAAAGTGTCTACTAAAATTATACTGCTAAAAAACATCTCAAAAATTTAGAAATATGATTTGAGCCTACACAATGGATGCAGTTATGCTATAATTGTATACCAGAATGTGTTCAATATTACCCCCAACTACTTTTAGGTTTCAAGGTACACAACACAAATGTGTATTTCTAAATAGTTGGTATGACACGCATATTCATTCAACATAATATGTACTCTAAATTATGTCGAACACTGCCAATGGCAGATTTTCTACATCTGTAGTTGGTTTATTAATATATGATCTAAGGAAATGTGTTGTTAAAATTTCTAAGTACAAAGCAAAAATTTTAATACATTTTCTAAATATTTAGCTGTATGTAAAACTTGAATATTTTTTTTTTTTGTTTCATGTTATTTGTATAAATACACTCAATAATTCAAAAATTAATGTTAACTCTTCTTTCCAGTTTTCACCACTTTAATATAAATGTAAACAAATTATTTAAGCATAGTAGAACACAATATTAGTAACTAAGATCCTTTAGTTTATAGCTGTTACTTTTATTTTTTAAAACACTTAAATTGTTGTTTCATTAAATATAATAATATTGTGTTATTTTCATTTTTAGTCTCTAGTTGCTTTTCCAAAATTAAAAAAACAAATATTGTTAGTAGTACCTGAAGCACAATCACCGAAAGATTTTAATAAAAACTCAACATTTTGGATTAATGAACAATTCTCCATAATGTAAGATCCAATAATAAATTTTATTTTATTTTAAACCATTTATTAATAATTGTTTTTGTTATTTTAGTAAAAATGGCAAATTTAAAAAAAGAGGAAAAGTTAATTTAATTGGTAGACTACAACTATCCACAGAACATAGTAAAGAAGAAGATAATATGGAAATTGTTCATTTACGTATTTTAAGAGTACAGGTAATTCTATTTATCAGAATTAAATTTATTCAAACATTTAACATATATTTCATATGATTTCATTGTAGGAAGCGATTATCAAAATATTAAAAATGCGAAAAGAAATAAACAATCACGACTTGCAAATGGAATTAGTAGATTTATTAAAACATATGTTTTTTCCAAGTAAAAGAATTATAAAAGAACAAATTGAATGGCTTTTAGAACAAAAATTAATCGAACGAAAGGAAGACAATATCAATACTTTTGTATACAAAACATAATTTTCAATGTATTATATTGTCAACGGTGTAACTACAAAAAATTCAAATTTCATTTTTGAATATTATTTAATAGAAAAAAAAAATTGCGTGTCGATTGGTATCATAATAATAATATTTAAGTGTGTTTTCTTCCATGAAATTAGTGTTTATTGACATGCATTAGTCGTAACTCCGATATACAAATAAAATAATATCTATAGAAACTGGCGTATCTCCATATTATCAGTTACAACATCATTGCATTTAAATTTAACATGTTAAAAATCTAAATTATATTGTTGTTAAAACATAAATTATTTCTTTATACTGACCAGCTTTCATTTATATTTTATAACTTGATTTTAATTATTTATATTATACAAAACAAGATAACATCCAAAACAAAAGAACTTTTAGAAATGGCTAGAAATTTTGATACACTATTCAATATTATAAGTTATCCTAAGTTGACACGGAAAAAGACAAGTGTGTAATATAAAAAACTGATTATATTATAAAAATATGAAATTTATTTTATTTTATTCCTTAAATACATTATATTATGAATTCAAAATAGGTAGGTATGTTATTATTTTTAATTTGTTATAATTTTACTTAGACATTTTATTTAAAAAGGAAAAATGTTTTATTTGTTTGTTGTTTATTTAGTTACTTTTGTTTAATTTGTAAAATGTTATTATTCATCAAGGTTATTTTATTTTATTTTATACCTCACTATACCAAAAATTGGTTCCTTTCTAATGTTGAACTTAAACAGTTATTTATTGTAATTATTAAAACTTATTACGCTATCTATAAAATTTATTTTATATTACATTTTTATTTTATGTTTATAAATATTTTATACTGATATGATTAATAGTAATACTGTTCATCAATATGAATTAATATTCTTTATAATTTGTGGTTATTTAGATTAAGAGGTTGTAAAATTTCTAATAATTATTTTTAATAAATACAAAGTAAAAATAAATCAAGTAAAAATATAATTTATTACCTTTTAAAAATAAATTAACTTATATTGTTCTCAAAATTATTTTTGAAAACAATAAAATAAAATTAGGTAACCTTAACTTCAAAAACAGCAATTTTAGAAGAAACAGACATAAGTTCAAAAATAGAATATGACGTATCTCCAAAAATGTAACTATTATAGGAGAAACAGACTATAAGAGAAATAAGTCTATAAAAATTTTTATTTGATACATACATTTAATTCAATAACTTCTAAAATGTCAACTACCAATAAAGTAATACTAACAAATATTTGTTTGGTAAAAATTAGTCAACAGGAATTAATTAAACGTTCTTTTCTTCTACTGTAAAATTTGGTGTCTGGAGTTACGCCGTTTGTTAAATAGGCTGTAGATATTATAAAATATTTAGAAATATACTTGAAAAAATGTACTTTTATGTGAATGTAGTTTATGTATTTATATATAAAATATACCTATAATTGTGTGTATGTATACCTATGTGTATTCATTTTTATGATGCTGATCTATACTTTCAATAAATTATGAATTTTTTATTATAAAATTGTAAAAGATAGTGATATTATTTTATTGGTAATTTTTCAGTAATTTAATCAATGAACATTTTTAAATTTAATAAACGTATTATGATATTCACTCAATGTTATTTTTTCTCAATAAAACTGCATCGTGGTCAGCGATAACAAAGCAAAATATCAAAGAAAGTTATCTCAATAATCTGTTTTTAAATGGACTGAGTATTCACACAATGTAATTTATATTCAACTACATTGAAGAAGTACACATAACACATATTTTTTCTTCAAATTATTATTAGATGTTAAATTATTCTAGATAATAAGAATCACTAAAAATGATTTGGTCAAAATTTAATATAAAAAAATATTACGTATGGAAATATTAGGATACCTATTTTTATAATAAGCGCAAAACATTATTGAGCCTCGCTTGTCATAAATTTTCATCTTACTCATAACAGAAGGTGCTCGTTTTGTACAATATTATACTCAACGGCGCCGAATCTATCTTATATGGATGACATCTGCACTCATACACTCATAAATATACCCAGTTTGGTAGGAATCTACTACCAGGGGTGTGCCTAAGAAATATTTTCGGAAGGGGTTCAATATTTTTACTAGCGCCTATTTCACATGTATTTATTTTACTAGGTAATAATTTTGGTATAAACCATATTCGTACAATAATCATAGGTATTCAACTAAATAGAACTTGTATGTACTGTTATGTACTGTACTTGTATGTACTGTATTGTACATGTACAATTATGTATATGCATACATATGTAGGTAGGTATATAATATTTGTTGTTTTTATCAATAATAAATACATTTTAAATATATTAAATTTTTAATAATAGATAGATATATTTTTGATTTATAATCAGGGACCACATTTAACCTTATCTATAGTAATATATTATAGATTGATTGAGAGTTGATTATATAAATAATCTTGATGCATGTTTGTTTGAATTGGCGAATATTAAACTTGAAATAGTATAAAAAGACATTCTTCGCTTCTCGAATGAGAGACTCTTGTGGGTGTATTGAATTTTAAAGAAACGATAAATCATTTCTTCAGTAAGATGACTCTGAAAGGAGCTTCAGTTTATTCAAGAAAATTTTACTTAAAAATTATAAAGTAGGTATGTTACTGTGACAAAAAAAAATATTTTTATTTGGCCAGTATTATATTATATTATTATTATATACCTCCTCATTAACTGAGAAAAGAAAAAATGTGTTTTCTATATTTTCTTGTGCCAATATATTTGTCATATTTATTATCTATCTATATTAATATTTTCATAAAGTTTAGTTTAAAAAATGATAGTTTCCGAGTTGGTTTTGTCAAATTTTGGGATGTTTTCCCCGAATTTAGAGAGAACTAATGAAAATTTCAAAAAATTACCATCTAGAGACAAATTTTGATTCAAAACTTTTGGTCAAGTATTTCTATATGAAAATGTGTAAACATTAAAAAAATAAAAATGTAAACATCATTGTAAAAACACTTGCTTCTTCACTCCACTCAGAATCTATAATATTAAGCAATACTTTTATTGTAAATTTGAAAAAATTTCGGTTTAATACCCAAAACCCTCCCCCTAGGCACACCCCTATCTACTACCTATCGAACATAATAGCCAACAGAGCCGTAACGAGGGTGAAGAGACTAAGGCATTTGCCTCAGTGCTAAACATTGAAAAAATTTTAAAGTAAAAATATTGGTCTACCTATCATATTTTTGGATGGCATTTAAATAAGTCTTTCTAATTTTTTTTACCATTCAATTACCTAATATTATAAATTAGATACATGTTAGGTACTCTGTGTGTTTAATAATTCGTCAAATGCAATTTATTGTAACAATGTTTTTATGCGGGAAAGTCAATTTTAAATTTGAGACAATATGTACAAAAATATTGTAACGGTAGGTACCTATTAAATTATTATGCATTCTGTGTAGCATTATTCGCAGGCACAAGAAGGTGCAGGGTATGCCTATTTATTATCGCCTTATTTGACCTGTAAAAAATATAATAAAAGCACCGTCATACCTGATTATTTTGATCTAGAGTACTTTTTAAATTTTAAACCTTTCGCTGTGGTTCTGAAAATTGACAACGATTTAAAATATACCTACCATATATCGTGCAATTGACCGACTGGTCACAAAGAGATGATTGATATAGGTAAGTTAAAGTTTCAAGTATTTTAACATAACATAAATGATTAACGCTTAAGTAACTTACTGGAAATTGGTGGTTAGTGTTGAAAAAAAAGATTCTAATAAAACTAACTTGAACGAGCAGTAGACAAATTTGCAAAGATGCAAATCGAGAACATGTACCCACTCACACACAAGGTAATTTCAAAATTGTAAAAGATAAAATATTCAGAAATTTTATATCCATCACAATAGTGGTTACTTAAATGTTTTTTTTAATTTTTTCATAGTCTTTATTAGACTATTTTTAATAATGGGTGAAATACTGAAATATTCAAGTTTTTAGTCTGAGTTTAGTTTTAAAATTATGACTAAAATACTAAAATCAATTTAATAGAAATCTCATTTAATTTTAAGTATGCTTAGCCATTTTTACACAATTTACAGCAATTTTTCTTTTTTTAAAAAAGCATTGAGAAATTTAAAAATAACTTCTTTAAAGTACCAAGATGCGTTTTCTAATCTAAAAAATGTATATATGCAAATTTTGAACAAGTATTTCAATGTAAAAAAGTATTTTCATAAAAAGAAAAAAGAAATAAACATTATTCTAAGAACACTAGCTTCTTTGCTCCCCTCAGAATCTAAAACTTTGTATGTTTTTTGCACAATGCTCTTTTATTTAAGTAAACAAAAACATGCTTATCTGTTAAATAAATAAAGAACAGGTTAATATTTATGAAACATTAAAAAAAATTTGGTGTGTGGGATGGGGAAGGGAGGGGAGCGCACGTATTCAAACTTGCCTCAGGCGCTATTAAGGTGGATACACACCGGAGCATTTAGCTGTAATGTAACGCCGTAATGTAACTGTAATGCTCAAGTGTGTACGGTGTTACTGTAACATTCGTACGTGCTCAGCTCGTGACGTCGTCGATCCACCAGTCTGTCGGTATTTTGACGAACATCAAAGGAATGTTACATTACGACGCGATGCTAGTGTGTACGGTACCTAGTTGCTCGCAGCGAATCGCCCTGATTGCTGATCCTCATGTCAGTACTTTAACTTGACTCAATTAAATTTTACCAATAAGTATTTTATTTAAATCAATTAATTTGAAATGAATTGGACTAACGAAAAAGTGTTAGATCTCATTGAATGCTACAAAAATAAACCGGTACTATGGTTCCCAAAGGACCCAAAGTATTACAACAAAT
>JAIPRM010014986.1:0-10416 GCA_025469315.1 Stegophylla sp. TES_Ste_2020
GCCCACAAAATCCGTCCAATTCGGGAAACGGCGTTAGGGTTAGGGTTTTTTTTTTCCTTCTTCTTATTATTATTCTTGGTTCCCCCTTTCTCTTTTTTCCTTCTCCCGTACCCTCCTCTCCTTCTTTCCGAAATTTCATCACCGACCCTAGCCGCGTAACCCTGCCGGTAATCACCCGACCACGGGAAACGCTGCTTCGCGTCATTATAATTTCTCATCACTGGGGGGAAACTGGACGGTAGTATCCCGTAGATAGTCGGTTTTTGGTAGATTGCTAACGATAATTTTATTAGACTCTAAACAACAATACTTATTATTTTGAGTACATATCATTTTTTTTTTTGGTTTCTACTATATCACAATACATTATTATCAGTTATAATTTGTTATGTATGTTCTAACTACTATTGATAAACCAATTTTATGAAATAAATATTTCATAAAATAATGAGCAATGTTAAAATATTGTTTTTTTTTTTAATGCTCATTGAATAAAATTTCCCTAAATATGGTTCAAGGGGGGTGTCCAGACACCCAAAACACCCCCCCCCCTTGGTTGCGCCACTGTGACAAATTATACATTTTTTGTTTCCCTTCCGTCACTCTGAATATGTAATAATATTATACAGAACAAAATATACACTACAATCGTTGCGGATAATGAATTCGGGGGGGCCATGTCGTGTAATGCGCTTTTAGTGACGTATTAGACTAATTCGCAAAGCAAATATCGCTCGTGCCGAGCAAACAATCTGCCAACAACAACAACAACGAAATAAATAATAATAATAATATGGTCAATACGCCGCCGCCGCCGCGATATGATTATGTTATTAAGTAAATTGCAGCAGTCGGTGTATTGAACACCACCACACACGCCCAGAAGTGATTGTAATCGAAAACGTGTAATTTTCCGGGGCCGCTGAGGGTAGTCGGACCCGACGCAATATTTAGCGAACTAATAATAATAATAATAATACGCGGAAGCCGAGTGGGCTGTGAAGTCGACCGGATTGAGTAAACACGGTATACATTTCGATAGTAGTAGTAATAATTATTATGATATCGCCGTCCATGTGTAAAATAATACGCGCACGCAAATCGCGCGTGCGAGGGCGGAGGGCGAAAATTATTGTTTTTGCATATTATTTTCCGACCGGCCTGCTCCTTCGACGTTTGTTTGTTTACGGTAGTGAAAACGTAGAAATAACTACTGGGCGAATATTATTCTTATCATGTCGTATAATAATTATTATAATCACACGTCGTTTTTTTTTTTTTTTTTTTGCTGTACTATATTTATTTCTATGGAACCAAAAAATAATATTATCAGCGGCGGTCGGGACAAAACGTTGCGACTTTTATATGATATAGTTAGTATAATATATTATACAGAGTGGAAAAAAAAAACATTATATCCTTATGATATAAATTCGTTGCTTCAAATAAGAACGTAGCTTTTTTCATTTTTTTTTTTTTTTTACAATACAGTTTGTGCTACAATTTTAAAAAAATAATAATAAATAGTTTTTTATGATAATCTAAAAATATTCTCGCTACTCTATTGTATGCAGAGAATATTCTCATACAATTTGGCATACAACTTCATTTTCAGAATTTTGGCACCACCGCGGTAGTACTTGGTAGTACTAAAAATTAAAAAAAAAATTATCCAGAATCAAATTCATATTTTAACCTTAAAATAATTATTCTTTCAAAATCTACCTAAAATTTGACAAAGAAGACTTGAAAACCATCAATTTTTGATCCAAACTCTATGGAAATTAAAACATGAATAGATAAAAAAAAAAATTTTGGCGCAAGAAAAATTTGGATATTTTTCTAACACTTTTTTTTTCTCATTTATTATTTTAATTTTTCTTTATATATTAAAAAAATAAATATAGTGAAGTAAAATATAGTAAAGTATAGACAAGAAAGTCGAACATATATCGCACTACGGATATTCTTCACTCTTCAGGTCAGATACTCTTGGTGAGTGTGTTGAAAATCACGACTTTTATTGTTCTTTATATTATTATTATTATTATTAACTTGATTCGTTCAGAATAGTTTTATTGAAATAACGATTTATTATTTCTTTAAAATTCTTCAGACTCACAAAGAGTGAAGAATTCCCGTGGTGCGAAATATGTCCGGCTTTCTTGTTTATACTTTAATTTTTATTTTTGCGTTCAAAACCACAAATACAGACTCACAAATATGAAATTTTTGTACGTACTCATCCCTACTTTTAATCTTAACCGTAGTAATTCATCGTAAACCGTATGTCAAGCCAGTCGTCTCGAGTCTGACTACGATTTTCCGTAGTTCTGGCTACTGTTAGTTTTGCACAGTGCCACGTGCTGCCGACAATAAGAGTCGACTCGAAAACTTAAAATAGGCTTTTCCCGATGTTCAGTACGATTTATTGTTTTGTAATGTGATGTGTAGCAGTTTGTTCGAAAGCGGACGCTAATATATCATTACATATTATTTTATACGCGTACATACGTTGCATCAACATACATACACATTAATAAATATATATATATATATATACTTATACTTGCGACCTGGAAGTTGACTATACAAAGCGAAGTTAACGCAAATAAATTTCGGTCAAAACCGTCGCGAGACATATTTTGTTCTAAAAGCACGACTTTGGAATAATATCGTAAAATGTCATGCACACTAGCGCACGTACCTATAGTGCAACGTTTTCACCAAGCCGTGTGTCGCGCAGTCTACTTTCCAAAGTAATATAAATATTTATGATACGTCCTCAAACACACATAATATATTTTTAGAGTCGCCCACGTTTAATATCATTAATAATATCGCGTGTCGCATAGTCAAACATGAATGCGCGACTTTTTCTCTCTCTCTCTCTCTCTCTCTATATATATATATATATATATATAAATATTTATGGCATTAAAAGGGAGTCTATGGGTGAAGCACATAAAAGAAAAAAAAACGGAAGTTGAATATCGTTTTATACAGTTTAAACGTTTTCGACGAAAAGGCACGTCGGTCTATGCGGCCACAGGGTGCCAAATTTTAAAGAGGCGAAAAAAATTGTATTGTATATATATTTTGTTTCGGTTGTATTGAAAATTAAATTTTTGATACGGGTATACTCTAAACTGTCCATTGTTAAAATGTGCCTTAAGCGGATCACTTTGTATTGTAACAGGTACTCAACATTTTTTCGAGAAAGTCAGTTTGTACAGAAACACAAACTTTAAATGTTTTCTCCGGTGGTCAGTTTGTACTGTATGACAATAGTTTATATTTTGTACGAAATCAGGTTATTAATATTGCTATATAATGCTGTAACACTATTACTTTTATTATTAAAATCTATCATTATAATAATTATTATTCATTACAAATTGTGACTTCTATGTAAAAAATACTTATCAATTGAATTAGGAAATAATACTTAACAACTGATAAATTTTAATGAAATATTGTTAATTTTGAAAATTGTAATGGATATCAACATTATCCTAATTCTTTATATTAGCCAATACAAAATATAATCAGTATTAATATCCACAAAGTACTTGTATAGTAAAAGTAAAAATATGCACAGTTATAATAATCACTCGTGGTCAAAAAAATTCTCAAAAATAAAATTACATTGGTTTCATTTACCCATAAAGTAGTATACTGATTCAGTATAACTTAGACCGTAGTTCTTATGAGTCATGTTGACTGACTTAACATTAAATATTCACAATAATTTTATTTGCGTATTCCATGTATTATTTAATTCGTCGCACCATAGGCATCAATTTGACTCATTAATTAGGGGAGATCAACTTATCCCGTACAATACTGTATAGTATATAACGTTTTGTTAAACAATGAAAACCAGCTGATACTGTAACCAGTTTTCGATCATTTTATGGGATAGACCACCGTCGCAATACACCCACCAAAAGTATCTGACCTGAAGAGCCAAGAATATCCGTGATGCGAAGTAAGATAAAATAATTAAATTTTATCAGGTATGGTTATCTGGATATAAATAGAAACGGATAAATTAACTGTACAGAACAATATATACATTTATTTTTAAAAATATATTTTGTAACGGATATTTTTCTGTAGATTTTCTTTTTGGATTTTTTTCCCGTTTACCAAATCTATATCTATCAGTTTATTCGGCTTTTCCGGTCAAATAGCATACATTATTGTTTTCAGATGGATTTAAGCCGGATTCAATAAATAGTTGCGATGATAGAAAAATAAAAATAAATAACTGAAAAAGCTCAGTTACTATCGGAGCAAAGCACTAGGGGGGAATAAAAAACCAAATTATATTATCTCGACACGACCACCAGTTGTTTTGATCTTTTTCAAGTCGTTTATTTTTCCGAATCACTGTTCGGCAACAAAGCTCATGAGCGCGCGCGCGCGTGTGTGTGTGTGTGTGTGTGTGTGTGTTACGCCGTAATATAATTTATATTATAAAAGAAAAAAAGTTGGTAAAAATAAAAAGTAAAAAAAAAAAAAATCACAAACCCACGCACGCCAGACTACCGGGTACTTGTGTGTATAAAAATGTATGCACATATACATATTATATATAGGTACAATACATGTATAAATAAATATAATAATACTTAAGCACTCGCAAGAGATCCAAACGAGCATACCATTAAACTCTCGATCTTGATCTTGCATACGAAATGATCTCGGCAATAATATCGCCATTGTCCATTAGCCCGTTTTGCAATTATTATTATTCGAATTCCTGCACCACCGCGCCGTGGCATTATTACTATCGACGCAACGAGGAAGAAAGAAAGAAACGGAAAAAATAATAATAATAATAATAATAACGTATATAAACCGCAATTATTTATTGTCCGATCGAAATTGCTGCAGCCGTACGCGGTAGCTCGTAAATACTAGAATGCAAAATATAATAATTGTATAAAACTGCTCGCAGATACGGGACACGCACAAGTGCAATTTTTATTTATTTATGTAATTATTAAGAGAAAAAGCGTAAATGAAATTTATCTGAAAATATAATCGAACTTGTGTTCTGCGTCCGGTAAGTACGATATTTAGACTGGCGAAAAAAAAAACTATCTCCATGCTATATAATATTATAATAAATTGTAATAATACCGCCATTAGCGCTAATAGATGGGGGCTAGGGGGGCTTAGCACCCCCAAAAGTATTTTTAGCCCCTCACCCCAAAATGTATGATATTTTAATAGGTACATATAAATATTCTTATGTTGTAACAATGAATATTACTTAATGATATTGAGTGATATTTTATAATACTATATGAATCAATTATTAATTGTAAAATTACTAACAAACACAATATTTTCCTATGTTTTATTAACCTATGTTGAAATACAAATTGTATTTCAATGTTCTTTTTTTTTTGATATAATCCTTGATCCTTAAATACATTTTCATCAAACAGGGTGATTATTTACGCGTGCTCACCCCCCATTTTTGGCCGTAAAAATGCAAAATTTGGGATTTTTTTTCCGAATTAATCAAGTTATTATAAAACCAATATTTTTTATAACTCATTTTTTTCATGTCACCTTAAGGGTGTCCTGTGGAGATACAAAATTTCTTTTTCCAAATGGTTACCCCCTATTTTAATTACGGAATTATATTCGGGTTATTTTTCTATGAATTTTGATGTATTGAAATTAAAATTTGAACGAGTAGTTTTTGAATTATTCAAATTTAAATATTAAGGAAAATTGCCACTTGGGCACGTATTTAGTTAAGTACGTAGTTTGCAATTATTATAAATCTACTCAATTAACCTTTAATCAGAAATAATTAGTCAAAATGTTCATAGATATCATTCCGTGTGTACGAGATTAAATTTTACATTTACAAAATATTAATTAGTCTGGTCGTCTTATCTCATTTACCTATTAAGAATAAATTAAAATATGTGACGTATTTTTAACTTTTTTTTTTTTTGAGCGGGGGCATTCCAATGACTACAACTATAAGGTCGCTAGTTAAATAAATCATAATCAACAAAAAATTAATTAGATAGTCAATTATTATTTTTTTTTTATGTTAATCTTTTAAAAAATTAAGATTAAAGATGGTTAATCTTTCAATCTTTTTATGTTTTTATATTAATCTTTTAAAATTTTAAATTCAAAAATTCAAAACGGCTTTTCAACAATTTTTCAAAATATCAAGGGGAGTTTAATTTTAAGTGAGGAGGCAGTTTCCCCCTCTCGCCCCTCCCAGTTTACGCTTATGGTCAACGTGTCCAACTCTATAGCATTTTGATTACCTAACAAATATTTTAAACATCTAATTAACGGCTATAAATGAATAAAGTTAGGTACGTGAAATATTTAATTATATTCATAAATTATTATATTATAACCCATATTATAGCTAAAGATTATATGAAATCAATAGATTCAGTTCCTAATTTTCCGATAACACGGTCTGACTTCAGTTCTGTGTAAACAAACCCGAAGAATTAAATTATTGGACAATATATTCAACTATTATTATTACATTCAATAG
Source organism: Stegophylla sp. TES_Ste_2020 (assembly GCA_025469315.1). NCBI lineage: Eukaryota > Metazoa > Arthropoda > Insecta > Hemiptera > Aphididae > Stegophylla > Stegophylla sp. TES_Ste_2020. Next base: position 6,554 of record JAIPRM010014986.1, read on the forward strand.
TAATATTGTTGACACGACATGAAAGAGAGCCGGGAAGGCTTAGTACATTTGTCTTGTGTACAACGACGTCATAGAAAACAATAAAAGTGATACGCATTTAAAAACAATAACTCCTCATTAGGACTTTTTTTCCTTCAGTGGTAAAACTGCTCTAAGGTGATGTGATTTTGATTTGTTTTTATTTTGAGAATTACAGCTTAAACGGGAAGTGCACCGCTGTCTGGCGTTAATCTCATTTGTGATATAACTGAAATAGTGTTTATTCTGTTCTCAAAAATACCAAGAAAAACTCGACATTTGAAAAAATGTAAACCAGTGGTTCTCAACGGGGGCGATATCGCCCCCCCCCAGTGGGCGGTGAAGATGTTCTGAGGGGCAATGAATATGTTATGGGCGATATGGTGATGTTGAGCATAATATATATTTACACTAAGGCTTAAATATTGAAGCAAAATAAAAACTGAAACACAGATATTCCACTGAACGACGCTCCATGGTTTATCTGTAATTATTATATTTTTTCTGATTGTTTTCTATAAACATTGAAATATCTACTAAATTAACAAATTTAAGAATTGATTGAACTATTGAGATATGAAAAGCCAGCCCAGATTTATGAATAACAACTATACATATACATTTTCTATTAAGTTTTCAGTTGTACACTTTTCAAATGTTATATTTTTATTTTTAAGGAGCTTTTAAAGATATTTTGCCCTTTAGGAGGGGGGCGGTGACTTTAAAAATGTTGAGAATCACTGATCTAAACTAAACAACTAAACAATCTTGTACGCCGATTAATACCACGGTATGAAGTCCTACTCTAATATTTTTTTTATAAAATGACAATTTTTTCATTGCCTAAGACAGAAATTCGGTTTAATGCGCGGTACCGTGTGCCACAAGGCAAATGGGCAAAGGCATCCGCGGTTTCGTTCCACGTCCGCCCGCGGTGTTATATATATATATATATGTCGATGGTGGTGATGTTGGTCGACGCTTGGGGCTGGTCGGATAATTAGTTCCCGTCCGAACGACATTTGCGGCGACTATTATGCCACTCGCGCGAACAATAATTATTATTGTGAACTTTAACCGCGCAAAATCGGTCCGCTGTGTCGTAAAAGCGCGCGCGCGTGTGAACAAGCGTTTCCAGAAGTTTCGCGACTAAATATCCAAACTATATTAGGTATCCGCGTTTATATTGTGTATATTTCGGTTCTTGTTATGGGGTCGCAAATGTCCGCCGCACAGTAAAAGATATATAAGCGTTTTGGTACGGTCAATAACTCAAAAGTCTTAGTGTCAATAAACGCACAAATGCATTCAGTGTCATTATACAACTAATATAATGTAAATACTAATTTATTATGAATGCTACTATTACAAATTCGAATCGAAATTTAAATGGTTGCCCTAGTGTCGGCAGAAAATTGCAAATATACTACTCAAAAGTGAGTATACTCATCAAAAATAATCATTTTAGATTAAATTATGAACAAAATTAAATTTTAATTTTACTATATAAAATGTATACATTTTTAGATCACTTAATTTTTTGATATATTTTGTATTTCAGACATATGATTTGAATACAGAGATAATAAAATTAACATTAGTTTACGATTGAAAGTAATACAATATTAATGTTTAACATCTATTTGAAATCACAATATTATTATAATATTTAATCAATATAATTCGTGATTAACAAGAATTCGATATTGTTGTGCAAATCCAAAATTGTCTATGACAAGAAAAATTGTGATTTTTCACATTTTGTTTGTCTAGAAAAATAACGTTTTTTCAATTCGAATCACATCACATTAACTTAGGGTGACCATATTTAAGAAAATTAATCGTGAAAAAGTATAGTTTTCAAACTACCTATTATAGGTTAAATTTAATGACCTAAAAATATTATTTTGAAAAACATAATTAAATTAAATTAATACTTTTTAAAATTACTTCAAATCCTTTATTCATGAACATTGTATACTTTATTTTCTAAAAAAAACTTGTTCATTCACGATTACAATTGATCTAATGGTATCCCTAAGATTTCTAAATTCTTACATTATTTAATTCAATAATTTCATTTCAAAAATTTTAAATCAACAGTAAGTCAAAAAACGGGATTGATATGGGACAGACTTGAGAGGATTTTGTCAGGACAACAGGACACAGAGCCGAAATAAAGGACAATCCTGTATAAAACAGGACGTATGGTCACATCACATTAACTCGTCAATAAAATAGGTATTATGTTCGATTGAAAATAATAATAAAAATATACAATTTCTAAGAACCAATAAAAACTTTTTTTCAAGCCTAGCTAACCTAACCGCGTTGTGAATGCGCGTGACATTTGCTATGAGTTCGTGCGACGTGAGAACGGGAAGGACGATAAGAAAAAGCAAAATAAAAAAATAAAAATTCACCCGGACTCTCGGAGAAACGACGTAATTTTCGTAATGGCTCAACGATGTCATTTGCCCGTCTACATCACATCGCACGTGCACACATGACAACATACAAACATTACACAAACGCGCGTACAGTATACCAATCGACCGTAGTTGCCAGCTGCATCGCGTTCACAACCCTCATAAACGTGTCAGGGAGGGGGGGGTGAGGCGGTAAGAGGAAGAACGGACGGAAAGGATAGTAAAAAAAATAAAGAAAAATATGTATGGCAAAAATATTATTATACCTACATGTATATATATATGCCTTCGGGCCCGTTTAGACTTAAGTGGGTTCATTTTTTCCCAGTTCCTCTCTGTGCGCGCGATACAGCGGGCTCGCACACGAACGATTTGTTTGAAAGAATAATAATAATAAAAAAATGAAACGTTTTTTTCCCCCTTTTCTTTTGGCTCGTGTAATAATAATGTGCTCATCGTTGGCTCAGGTGCCCCTGAGGATTTTTACTAGTGAATAATATTATATTATACGGTTTTCTCTGATCTTCATTTTCTCTGTTTAGCACCTGTCGTGCGCTTCACTCTCATACGTATGTTTACAGGATGATTCATTGAGCATGCTCACCCCTTTTGGCTGTAAAAATGGAAAAACTTGTTTTTTATTTTTTTGGAATGTTCAAGATACTATTAAATCATGTTCTTCATATTTATTTTTTCATGACACCTTAAGGATATCAATAGTGTTAATACAATTTTTTTTTCAAATGACACACACCCCCTCATTTCAACAAAGTATTTTAATTTAGGTTATTTTTCTGTTAACTTTTATGTATTAAAATCAAAATTACAATGTAATCAAAATCAAAAAAGAATAGTTTTACAATTTGTTCAAGTTTAGGAATTAAGGATTATTCACAGAAAAATTATTGAAAAAAATTCTGAGTTAAAATTGGAGAGAAGGGGTACCATTTGAAAAAAAAACCGGACATACTTCGCAGCACGGATATTCTTCGCTCCTCAGTTCAGATACCCTTGGTGGGTGTATAGAATTTTATAGAAACGATAAATCATTTATTTCAATCAGACAAATCTGAACAAAAGAAGTTAGTAAGATAAAAAACAATAATAGTCGTCATTTTCAACACACTCACCAAGAGTATGTGACCCGAAGAGTGAAGAATATTCGTGGTACGAAGTATGTTTGGCTTTCTTGTATATACTTTGCTTTGCTTTGCTTTCCTTTACTTTTTATTTTTCTAATAAATAAAGGAGAAAAAAGCCGGACATACTTCGCACGATGGGTGTACTTCGCACGACGGGTGGTATTCTCTTGACGGGCGTATTAAATTTTAAAGAAACAATAAATCATTTCTTCAATAAAACGATTCTGAACGAGAGAAGTTAATAATATAAAAAAAAAAAAAATGTTAGAAAAAT
>JAIPRM010014987.1:0-10415 GCA_025469315.1 Stegophylla sp. TES_Ste_2020
TTTCGACGCTGAATACGATGGTGTGAGTTAAAATCCACGTGTAACAATAGTTTTCTATCTGTTTTATTCTATTTTGATAATTCAATATTTTCGATTATTATATTAAATACATACTATTTCACCTACATGATCAAATAATGTTTGTGGCCGAGTGGGTATGATGTTTGCTTTGATGCGTGCAGTACCGGGTTCGAATCCCGCCGCCCGGCACTTCAGATTTTTGCATTTTTTTTTCGAACATTTTTTTTTTCTTATATTATTAACTTCCTTCGTTCAGAATCGTTTTACTGAAGAAATGATTTATCGTTTCTTTAAAATACAATACTCCCGTCGTGTGAGAATCCCACCCGTCGTGTGAAGTATGTGCGGTTTTTTTTTTTTTAACCTGCACGCACAAATCGGGAAGTCCTAAAAATTCCTTTGCGCAAGCTCCGTTTAAATGCATATTTTTTTTAAGTTTTTGGGACATGTGTAAGGGCATATTTCAATGTCTTCTAGCGCATTGAATCCTCTGACGAACCCTGATCGTAATTTTATTCGTTTCAGACCCGAGGGATCGACATAAACGCGTTGGTCAACTCTACAAATCTGCCGCCGTTGACGTACGTCGATTCGGAGACCCGACTGGACCTGGAGGCCAAGTCGGTGGCGCTGAAGGACCACTGGACGTATTTGGACAGGACGCTGGACCGGAGGGTCGGGCTGTCCGAGTTGTACGCCAAGTTTTTCGCGTCGTACGACGATCTGAACGCGGAACTGTCCGACATGGACGCGGCGGTCGAGGCGGGCGGACGCGCGGCCGCGGACGAATGCTGGGCAAACGTGTCGCAGCTGTACGTCCAGTTGCAGAACACCGGCGAGAAATACTTACATCGGAGCGAGAAAGTGAGTGGCAGAAGCGAAAAAAAAAATTTCGTTTTTCATTTGCGAGTGAAAATTTTCGCTTTCTTGGAGTAGTTCACAAAACCGAAATCGACACACACTTTTTAGCTCTGGCAAACTTCTGGTAAAACACTTATCAAAAGTACGCGGTAAATCCTTTTTCCCGATTTTTGCGAATCGTCAAATTTAAATTTTGGACCGTTCTAGCCAAAATTTATTCTATGTCGGTCAAAAAAGAAATGCGCGAGATCGGCGAAACGATGGCGACGTTTTCAAAAACCAGATTTAACCGTTAATCGAAGAAAACATTTTTTTTTTTTTTTTTTTTTGGATCGTTTGAAGTATAAGCCCTGAAAAATGAGCTATAATTATTTTCCATCAGGCCCGTGTGCAGGATTTGTTCAAGGGGGGTGTTTTAAAGAATATAAAATACAAGTAAAATATTTATTTCAATGTATATTAATTATTTTCAATTTTTTTATTTCGTCTCGTAGAAAGTTGATGTATCATATACGTTAGACATTTTCACCCCCTTTTCTAATCGTAACAATGCAAAAATTTGGATTTATTTTTTTTGGAATGTTCAAATGCATACAAAAACTATGTTTATTTATTTTATTTTTTCGCGCCACCTTAAATATGTCCAGTGGCGATGTGAATTTGATACATTGAAATCAAAATTCAAACGAACAGTTTTTAAATTATTCAAATTTGAGTATTGAGAATAATAATCTCTTGGACTCATATTCAGTTACTTACGTTTTATTATGTAATTATTATGATCCAACAAAATTAATCTTTAATCAGAAATATTTAATCAAAATGTAGATTCATAATTATTAATAATTAACCATAACTATAATAATATTCATATTATAGGTAATATTATAATATACCTGAGAAGTTATAATGCTATGTTGTCCCTAATACTTAAATTTGAATAATTATTAAAAAATCACCGGTTTGAATTTCAATTTCAATAGATCAAAATATTATATAATCTACTATTTATCATCATTTTTATTACAGTAAAAAAGGTATTACCATAAAAAAATTAGTGCAAATTAGTCTATGGACTTATATAATATAAACTAAAAATTGAATAAAAACTTAATGGAGGGGGTTTGAACCCCTCTACGACCCACTCTAGCGCACGGGTCTGTTTTCCATAACTGAAACGTATCGCGACCGATATTTTTCATCATCGATTATTTCCATTAGATATAATTTCACGAAAAAAAATTTCTTTTCGATTATTTTCCACGGAAAATAATTTTCAATTTAAAAAAAATTACCGTTCAAATTTCCAACCCCTCCCTATCCGCTCTTTAAAAATCATTTTTGTCGTTTTAAAATATATAAAAGTTTTCCTTGTAGAAAACATGTCTAGGCAATATGCGCACTCGGACGCAAGACTTGTTGACCGACGTCCAAGTAATAGGTTATGTTAAAAGGAAAAACACATTCTGTTCTATTTTAACAATCACGTAATATCATGTTCTCTCGTCATCATCGTGTTTTATCGTCGGACACCACTATTTTACCAAGACGACACAGCAAGTATTGCGCACAGAAAACGTACTTCGTACAGAACTTATAAATTATGGCGTGTTCGAGTTAAATATAGAGCTCGATCACCGAATTTGAGTGGAAGAATATTCTCGACATGAGGTTTTTTTTTTTTTTTCGTGACATATTACTCGGCGAAAAAATCATGACTTCAGGTAGAATACTTCTAAATCTGAATAACCACCTTAAATTACGAAAATTCGAAAAACTCTTAAAATCGACCTTATAAATCCGGAAATACTTCTCACGATGGGTGTTCTTGCACGACGAGTGGGATTCTCTTGACGGGGGAAAAAAAAATGTTAGAAAAATGTCCAACATTTTTTTTTCACATTTTCAAAATTGTCTTGCACCAAAATCTTTCTTATATGATTCTCTATCTATATTTACATTTTCATATAGTTCGAATCAAAAAATGAAAGTTTGCGAGTCGTTTTTGTCAAATTTTAGGTAGTTTTTTTAAAAAAAAAAAATTGAAAAATTGAGAATTTCAAAAAATGACCTCTTTATAGTACAATCTATAGGCAAATCCGGTTTCAAAAAGTTACTGATCGAAACTTTTGGACAAATATTTCCATACGAAAAGTTGTACACAGAAAAAAATAAAAATAAACATCATTGTAAAAACACTAGCTTCTTCACTTCGTTCAGAATCTAAAATGACCAAAAATGTCAGCGAAACAGCTCAGTTGAATAATAATAGAAATTGAACAAGGGAGTAATTTTCCCGCCAGTGAAACTACTGTTGTACTTTGCCCTGGTACCAAAGTCCGTTCGATATTCCTTAGTCTCTTTTAAAATCAATGAAATAACTTATAAATAACTTGAGATGTACTTATGCAAACACAATAATCTTCGGTTAAACAAGTTTTTAAAGTAAGAATAAATTATGGGGAAAAATCATACGGAGAGTATCCAAACAAATTTTATTGATTGATACGGAACAGTAAAGTATAGACAAGAAATTCTTCACACCATGGATACCCTTGGTAGGTGTGTTGAATTTTAAAGAAATGATAAATAATTTCTTGAATAATACGATTCTGAGTAATGTATGTTAATCATATAAAAAACAATAAATAGTTATCATTTTCAAAACACCAACTAAGTTAATATTATATAACCCGAGGAGCGAAGAATGCCTATGGTGCGAAATATTTCCTACTTCTTTTGTCTAAACTTTAGTTAACTACGCTTTAATTTTACTTTAGTCATTTTTATCCAATAAATAAAGAAAAGGAAAAAAAGACAATTTTACTAAAAATAAAAAAAAAAATTAATGATAAAAAAGTTGTAGAAACAATATTCAAAATTTTTTCTTTCATATTTTCAAAATTTTCTTGCACCAAAATATTTCTCATATTGTTGTCTATCTATGTTTAAACTTTCATAAAGTTTGGATAAAAAAAGAGAGTTTCGGATTTTAATATTTGTTGAATTTTGAGTAGTTTTTCCAAAATTTTGGAAAAAAGTTGAGAATTTCAAAAACTGCCATGTTTAAAGTATCATCTAGAGAAAAACTGGTTTCAAAAAGTTGCTGTTCAAAAATTTTGGACGAGTATTTCTATACAAAAATGTGTACACATAAAAAAAGGGGGGGGAGGGAAATGAAAAATAGAAATGTGTATAAACATCATTATAAAAACACTAGCTTTTTGGTTTCACTCAGAATCTAAAAACGTCTCTAGTCATGATTGTTTGGAAAAATCTAAATCCAAAAATCTCTGTCACTTCCTTGCCCGACGATATTTTACAAAAATACGATATGATATGCCCTCGGAAATATTCTCCGTTTTAAATTCGGTATTAAGTACTTTTATATGTTTTACAATTTTCTAAATTTAACTTAAATACCACGATTTATGTTCTATGCGATCGCATCTTGGCTTATCCGCATTTCAGATAAGTAAAAAAAGGATACCGATCGTACACCACGGGGTTTCGTGTAGTCGCGTGAGGGGCAAGGGTAATAATTGATGACGCGTCACCGTTAGCTGGAGAAGTAGGGTTGAAAAGGACATAATATATTTCGTATGACGAAAAAATAAATCAAGGCAATCGTCAACATAATACGCCCCCGTAAATCACTGTCAAAATTATTAATTCCTCCTGAGCATTAATTTTTTATTCCCAATACTATAATTAAACACCCTCCCCCCTCCGTTTATAGTTTTTTTTTTTTTAACTTTACTTAACTGTGTATCTTTGATTTAAAAAAAAATCCGGACATACTTCGTACGATGGGTGTTCTTTGCATCTCGGGTGTGAAGCTCTTGGTGGGTGTATTAAATTTTAAAGAAACGATAAATCATTTCTTCAACAAGACGATTCCGAACGAAAAATAGTTAATAATATAAAGAACAAATGAGAAAAAAAATAATGTTAGAAAAATGTCCAAAATATTGTTTTTCACATTTCCAAGATTTTAAAATCTTCCTTATATTATTTTCTATCTATGATTAAATTTTCATATAATTCGGATCAAAAGTGATGGTTCCGAATTGTTTTTGTCAAATTTAGAGTAGTTTTTTCCAAAAAAAAAGAAAAAAAAGTTGAAAAAAAAAATAAACATCATCGTAAAAACACTAGCTTCTTCGCTTCGTTCAGAATCTAAAAATCATAAAATGCATACTTAGATAAAACGCGTTTAATGTCCCACCTTTTTTTTTATTATTATTATTATTCAACAAAATTTTACCTAATAATCACTTTTTTACACAAAAAAAAAAAAAAAAAAAAATTAGTAACAAACAACACATTAATACTATGAACAGTGTTAATAATGTACCCAAAAAAATGTACCTAATAAATAACTGTGAGTAAAGAAGTAAAAATAAAATCGTCTTATATTTTTATTTTAGTTTGTCATAACTAGTTTCTTTTCTGAGAATTCGGTGTTTACTATGGTAATTTTAGACGTACCCTTATATCTTACGTCACTTGGCGGTGAGGAAGATCTCCTACTGCCCCCCCCCTTGATTCAGCACTACCAAGTACTATTCACACGATAACATGATTATATTTTGGTTTTTCATTTTTGTAAAAAAATCTGTTAATTTTATGTCTCTCAGTCAAATTTGAAAAAGAAAAATTAGTTATAATTAACGCGAAAAATTGGTCTACTCTTCATTCGTTTTTATTTCGTTATTAATCAGCGATACAATCGACAGGTTTAAACGTGTCAAATGACCTACATGAACGGTTTTATGAGTTTGGACACAACTTTTATTAAAACTTACAAGAAAACCAATGTTAGCAATTAAACGGATGCTATAAAATTAGAGAGATAAAAATAAAATGTAAATATTATTCGTTTAAACATCAAATCGAATGTTTTTTAATTCTATTATTAGGCAGTAAATGGACACTTGTAGAGAAATTAAATTTTTATCGTCACTTTAATTCCGTTCAAACGACTACTAACAAAATAACACATCAGCATAATTAATATTAAATAATTACATTCGCATATCTATTTCATAATAAAATTATATTATTTTAATGTCATACTCTTAATCATCTCGAGTACATTGAGCTCATTAAAGACGTCATTGTAAATCACTCGTGCAATAAACATTATTGAAATGAAAATATTTTATTAAATATAACTACTAACAAACGTTTATGAAAAATATAATTGGTGTCACTGCTTAAATGCACGTTAGGGTCAATAAATAATAAAAATTATTTAATTCCTCTCAAATTAAAAGATGAAATAGGTAAAAAAAAAAAAAAAAAAATAATAAAAATAATTAATTAGCTTTGTTCAAAAAAGTTTCTATTGTCTCGGATATGTAATAATTGGATTATTTTAAGTAAGATAAATGTACAAACTGCGGAGTTAAGCGAAACTCTGGCAATTTCCATGGTAATTTAACGTGACTTGATTACATTATAATAATAACAATATATGTTTATTTGCACCAATTAATATAAGTATGTAAATGTACAAGATTATAAGTAATAGTTAAATTTTGGTTCTCTTTTCAAGAGCAAAAGCTTGTGCTGAAAAGATAGAGTTAGTGATACAATAGAATAATATTTAAATTTAAAATTAATATGATGTAATTATCTATTCGCATTAAAACATTAGCTAAAAAAAGAAACTTAAAATAACAGTTATTGAGACAAAACTTTTATATATATTTTTTATACATTAAGAAGCTATTAAAATTACGGGTATTAAAATTATATTTTATACAATATTGAATAAATTTATAATTAGAGCTTTGTTGACCAAATTCAGTATTAATTTTAGGAATGATGATATTAGTGTTAACCTTAAATCGAGTATTGTACGAGTGACTTGAGCATCAATGAATATTTTAATATTATAAAATAACAAACAAAATGTTCTTAGTGTATAATGTGTTTAAATTAAGTATCTCTAAATCTTTAAATAATTTAACTGTATGATATAAAGCAGGTTTATTGTAAACGAATTTGAGTAATGAGTTTAAGGTGGTTTCGAGATTCCTGTAATGAGTATGATAAGTTCCCCCCCCATAAAAAAAAAAAAAAAAATTCCCTAGCAAATAGTAGATTGTATAAGGTTAGGTTAGGTTAAAATATAAATAAAATATTTATATTATTAATACAAATGTATAAAGTCGTGTTAAAATAATATTATACATTTTATCTTGTAACGAATTAGGAAAAAAAAAAGACTTTATAATTAATATAAAATAAATTAATATAACTTTAACTTTTAAACGAGTTACAAATTGCAAACGGACTAGTATTAAGCGATGCATTTCGTATACGTCATACGAGTTATATATATACATATATATATATTTAAATCGATAAACGAGCGCGTGTATCGTGTGTTTTTGTTTATTTGCCAGAAAAAAAAAAAAAAAATAGATCTCGCAGAGAGAAAGTACCCTCAACGCCTCCCTCGAATCCAGCGCTATACCGACACGTAAGAATATTTATTTTTAATTCTAACTCGTGCAACGTGCACAACTCACGATCGCTTTGTTGTTTAACATCATCATAATATACAGGGTGATTTTTTAAACGTGTCCACGATTTTTTTGACTGTAAAAATGAAAAAGTGTGTACTTACTTCGCACGTCGGGTGGGATTCTCTTGACGGGTGTATTGAATTTTAAAGAAACGATAAATCATTTCTTCAAAAAAAATGCGAAAAATTCAGAGTGCTGGGCTGGAATCAAACCCCGGAGTAAGTATTTAGTATAATTACCGAAAATATTGAATTTTCAAAATATAATAAAATAGCTAGAAAACTATTGTTGCGCATGTATTTTAATTCACACTATCGTATTCAGCGTCGAAAAGTACATAAGATGCAATAAAACATTATCAACCTTCAACGATTACGTGTCATCTATAGATATCTTCTAATATCTGTCTGTATTTTCTTCGATTTTTTCCCAATCAAACCCTTGTAAAATGTTTGATTATTCGTTCGTAAGAAATTTTATTACACCAAAATATTTGCAAAGAAATTTTCTGTCTAGACATCAAATTTTAAAATAATCGGTTTGGCCAATTTTCTTATTATATGTACGATGAAGTGCGTAATTTTAGGTGAAACTAACGAATTTCGTCGAAATTCTAACTTCAAACAGGTATAAAAAAAAAAAATTTGGCTAACGATTTTCGAAATTATTCAGACCAATTAGACATAAATGTCACGTCTTTATATCAAAAATCAAAAATTTTATAACATGAAACTAGCAAAAAATGATAAATTTCCGAAATTTTCAAAATGCTGTGCTTAACTCAAAATTGATCAAATCTTTTTTAAATTTTTATAAAATGTTTTCGTAACTATTTTTAGGGGTTGGTGAATATTTCAAGTTCCTAGCTGCATTGTTTTAGAAAATATGTCAAAAAGTTATTTTCAGTTTTACGGAAAATTCGGTAATTGCGTATTTTGCCGTTTTTGGAAAAAGTATGAGAAATCGGAAAAATAACCTCCCTAATGTACCATCTGGGTACAATTCTGGTTTTATAGAGATACTGATTGAAACTTTCGGACAAATATTTCCATACGAAAAGTTGTAAGTACACGGAAAAAAAATAAATAAATAAATAAACATCATTGTAAAAACACTAGCTTTAAGCTTTAAGCTTTAAGCTCTAAAATTTGGGTATTTTTTCGGAATGTTCAACTCATTATGAAAACAATGTCCTCTATAACTCATTTTTTTTTTCATATCACCTTAAGAATATCCTATGGAGATAAAAACTTTTTTTTCAAATGAAAATTTCTTAATTTAACTGAAAAATTTTCATTTGGGTTATTTTTCTGTGAGTTTTGATGTATTGAAATCAAAATTTGAACGAGTAGTTTTCGAGTTATACTGAATTATTATTATGAAGGAAAATAGTCTCTTGGACACGTTTATGTTTTAGTTACCAACGTATTACTTAAGAGTAATTATTATTAATTATTATATAATAATTACTAATACTGTTAAAATCATAAATTAATACGATATAATAATATCACATGAATTTATGATTTTACCCAGCTAACAACTAATTTATTCGAAATATTGTGAAATATGAATACTATTCGTTCGAAATTTGATTTCAATACATCAAAATTCATAGAAAAATTACCCTACTGAGTTAAAAATAAGGGAGGGGAGTGCATTTTGGAAAAAAAGTTTGTATCACCACAGAATATCCTTGAGGTGACATGAAAAAAAAGTTACGCGAAAATTGCTTAGTCTTTACAGTAAGTTGAACATTCCTCCGCAAAAAAAAAAAAAAAAAATCCAAATTTTTCCATTTTTACTGTCAACAAAGGGAGTGAGCATAAATAAATAACCCTTTATACGTGCAAACAATGAAAAACGGTTATTTATTTATTTTATTTTTTTTTTTTTTGAAACACTTTCAACGGCTTCTATAAAATCGATGGACAATAATTATTAAGTGCGTTAATTTAAAATATAAATGTTTATTTATTTTCACGCGTTTTTGACAAGACACACATTAATCGGTGTCCTTTGTGTACGAAAATAATAATAATAATATTATAATATAGTGCTCGTAATTCTGAGTTCGCGTCACAGGCGAGTTTTGAGTTAAAAATAAAATTAAATTAAAACAAAAAAAAAAAAAATCGTGTTTCCCTCGCGCAGCTCAATTTAAAGCAAACAGTTCTCTCCCGCCGCCCCCGCCCCCCTCGCACACGCACTCGTCTTTTTGGCAGTGTCCGGCAAAAGTAATTCGCGAATTTGAAAATCGTCCAACGCAACGAACTTTTGACTAATCGCTTAATGAACCGTTATGATGATGCCGTCTGTGATGTCCGCTAATTGAACAAATACTTTATTATTATTTTAAGTAATATACAAGACAAGACGCCGCGACACGTCCAAACAATTGTCGTTTGTTTCACTGCGAGGTCGTCGACTCGACGACACGTCTAAACTGTCAAAAATTCAAGGCCGGGAGAGTCGCGTGTTGACTCCACGCCGTCTCATACTATACAGTGGGATCCAAATCCAAAAAAGTCGGGCATAAATCGAAAATTGTTGTAAACGGCCACAAGTGTTTAAACCGGGGGGTTTTCGAGGTCTGTTACTGCAGTTCACTTCTCGGGCGGGATACTCTTGGAGGGCGTGTTGAGTTTTAAAGAAACAATAAATCCTTTCTTTAATTGAAAATGATTCTAAATGGAGCTTCATTTAATTATACACAACAGTAAATGTCAGTTTTGTTTTGAGTATTTTAGATTCTGAACGAAGTGAGATAGTAGAGAATGAAATAGTTTTTATAATAATGTTCATGTTTTTTTCTGTGTATAACTTTCCGTATGGAAATACTTGTCCAAAAGTTTCGATCAGTAACTTTTTGAAATCGAATTTGCCTCTAGATGGTACTTTGGAATGTCATTTTTTGAATTTCTCAAGTCTTCAATTTTTTTTTTTTTTTTTTTTTTTTTGAAAAAAATTACCAAAATTTGACAAAAACGACAC
>JAIPRM010014989.1:0-10414 GCA_025469315.1 Stegophylla sp. TES_Ste_2020
TGAGAACGTGTTTAATTATAAAAATTTGTTTCCTGGAAAAAGAAGGTATATAAATATCAATACAAAACCAAAACTCTTTGACACCTCATAGAATCTAAAATAATTGAATATGGTTAAAAAAAATACTGACGATCACAAATCGAATAAATTTGTAATTTCCTCACAAAATAGTGACATAAAAAAAAGGTCAAGGGAGGGGATTTATCCCCCATATCCCCTCCCGTAAATACGCCCCTGGCCATATTAAATTGACACACTACACGTTAGTTCGACGTAGACCAGCAAAACGAACTGTAAATCTACAATATCATAAACTCAAAATACCAGTAAGGATACCCAATATAATGAACTTTTCATTATTATGATTGTTCGGGTTTAACAACGCGACCAGTGGCGTAACCAAGGGGGGTTTCGGGTGTTCAAACCCCTCCCTTTGATTGTTTTTGTTATTACTATTATAGTATTATACCTACCTAAAGGAAATTAAAATAGTTTAACACCAGCAAAGTAGATCTTAAATATATAATTTAAATAACAAACCATATGAACGATTAAAACTATTATGTTCGGCTAGATAGATAGATCGACATGATTCAATAATTATTTTTCTTGAGTTATTTTATGTCATAATTGATACTTTATAAGAAATTTGTATTTGTATATGCCAAAAAAATTAAAAAAAACCTAAGCTTTTCTAAAAAATTCTTTTAACGCGCTTCAACAATGTAAAACAATAATTTTTTTTACATATTTTTAAACTTCTATAGAATTTAGCAAAATTTTAAATGAAAATTCCTACTTATGAACGATTATTTTTGGCAATAAAAATATTGAAAACATATTTGCAAAATAACCACAACATAAATACGTTAAGTTTTTATGTTCTTCAATTAGTCAATGAAATTAATTGAGGTTTAATGTAAATACGTTACTTCTGTAAAAAAACTATGGATTAAGATTTAACCATAAATCATAATTAACCTCAATAAATCTACGTTTAATCGTAACCAGAAATGTTTAATAATCCAAAACACCCGAATTTTCACCCAAATAAATGACTCGGATCCAATGCCCTGGTATATATAGCATTATCGTATACACTTTAATCCACTCCCGTCATAGCTATACCACTGGAGTAGTCCATTAAAAAAACTTGTAAACCCCTCCCTTGAGAAAATCCTGACTACGCCACTGGTGTGAAATATATCTAGCTTTCTTATCTATACTTTTTTTAATATATATATATATATACCAATATATTATATATTTTAATTTAAACTTTTTTTTTCTCATCGAATTTTTTTTTTTCCTTTTCTCAGTTAATATAAAAATATTGTGAATATAAAAATACAATATAATAAAATTTAAAGTCTTAATATTATGAAGAATCATATATTTTATTACATAAAACTAACAAAATATTAGAAATTTCCGAAATTTTCAAAATGTTTTAGTTAACTCAAACTTGATCAAATCTTTTTGAACTAAAAAAACTTGTAAACCTCTTCCTTAAGAAAATCCTGGCTACGCCACTGATACGCGACAATCGTAAAGCGCCGCCGTCACCGACTGACCAAACACACACACAACATATTTATTTACTTTTATTATTATTTTATCTTTGTTTAAAATATGTTCATGTGAGTTATATAATACATATAATATTATGCGACGACGCATTATCGTCTGCTTCGCCGGCTCGCTGGAACGCGAATAATTAGCACGGCCGTCGTAAATTATATTTCAGTCTCGT
This sequence comes from Stegophylla sp. TES_Ste_2020, assembly GCA_025469315.1. Taxonomy (NCBI): domain Eukaryota; kingdom Metazoa; phylum Arthropoda; class Insecta; order Hemiptera; family Aphididae; genus Stegophylla; species Stegophylla sp. TES_Ste_2020. Next base: position 1,754 of record JAIPRM010014989.1, read on the forward strand.
ACCGTACGAATTAAGTTGCATGCCACACTTATATTGTTCGTCTGCCGACGAAAGTTATTGTTCGACAGTCGTTAACTTCTCTTTTTTTTTTATGTGTGCGAATCACCATAGTAAATTTAGTGTACACTAAGTGAGACATATTTAAAGAGTGAATTAATTTCATGTATTTGAGTGCGAATCACATATTATTAAATATTTTATGAGCGTAAATCGCTGCGGATATTTAACAATAATTATTATTATTCAATTGTGTGCGCCACTTTTACCATAGTAAAGTCGAATTATTTTTTATTTGTTTCATATTTTAATAGTTCCGAGTGTGTATTAATTATTCGTATCAAAATGTGTGTATGTCAATTTATTATTCTAGAATTAGGTGCAGAGCGGCTGGACAGTTCTCTCCACAAACTGTGAGTTTTTTATTTTAATGTATTATTATTTATAATTGTTTGTGTTGTTGCGAGTGAATTATTTAAAAGAGAGTTTTATTTTAGTACATTTATATTTGATTTAATCATCACGAAGTGATTGCTCTAATGTCTAATAGCTAGTTTTAGATTCTGAACGAAGTGAAGAAGCTAGTGTTTTTACAATGATGTTTATTTTTTTTCTTTCTTTTTTTTTTTTATTTTTTTTTCTGTGTACAACTTTTTGTATAGAAATACTTGTTCAAAAGTTTCGATCAATAACTTTTTGAAACCGGATTTGCCTCTATTGTACTTTAGAGAGGTCATTTTTTGAATTTTTCAATTCTTCAATTTTTTTTTTTTAGAAAAAACTACCCAAAATTTGACAAAAACGACTCGGAAACCATCATTTTTTGATCCGAATTTTATGAAAATTTAAACATAGATAGAAAATCATATAAGAAAGATTTTGGCGCATGAAAATTTTGATAATCAAGTATTTAGAATCAAAACACTCAATAATTTAATCATCATAAGACACACTACGAGCACACTGTGTTTTTTTGTTAGAATTACGTTTATTTAGTTGATAAAATTACAGTTTCACATTTTAACGTATGAATATACAGTGACAGTATTAGTGTCATGCTGAACAACTGTTCGTTGATTTTTTGGCTGAAGATGAAGAAAAGTTAAAAATTTTTAAAGACTCTAATGAAAACAGTTATTGTCATTCGCACAAACACCCTTATTGTTTTTAATTCACACGTCTCTATCTCAACATAAATTCGATATGTAACTACATGTATGCGTGGGTGATTTAGCAATGTTAATGTAAATGTTTGTGTTGGTAGATTCTATATAGATACTGCACTATTAAAAGAATAATAATAATAATGATTTTCTTTTACAGAATAAGGTAGACGGGTTGTATTATTAGTGCCACTTATAAAAACTTTTTTTAACAGCTACATAATAATTTATTCTAATTTTTTCTTTTTTTTTATTGTATACTCACAGGAAGTTAGGTTTTTTCTTTCTCGTTTTTAACAAATTAAAAATATAATAACTTTTTAAACCTGATTAACAATTATTACTGTCAATAATATTTTGTGTCCCATTACTATCTAAGCAATTTTAAAGGCATGTCCATTTTATCACCACAACATTGTAAACATATTCAATTTTTGGCAATGTTTTCCATCGATTATGTAATATTTTACAAATCTTTTTCTATAATGTATTATAATTAGATAGATATGTATAATGTATAAGTACAATTTATATATTATTGCATACTACTAAATTAAAAAAAATAATTTTACAAATTACTAGGGCATAATTTTATTAAAGACATGACCAGTACATTCAATTTAAATGAGTATAATATAACCATGATACACCCTGAGAAATATAAAAGATCTGAGGGCAGATTTTAAATGACAAAGGGGGTAACTGTAACGATTACAGTCTACTGACTCGTCATTTAAATTGCTTAGGTACACGGAACACACGTGCAGGAATAGTACGATTGTTATAGTTACACTCGCAGTCATATAGTAGAGTTCCGCCACATCCTTATCACCCAGCAAGTCAAATTCGTACTCCCGGCCAGAGTAGTTAAATTTCCCATCCGATAAGTGCGTTCTCTTAATAATATCTACGTATACCTATGTCAATCCATTATCACCTATACCCGTGTTCTTTGGATAATACCCTCCAAGTGTTAATCAGGTGATCTGTATTGTTAATTTTATTATTATTTAATATATTTATATTACGTTACTAATCAGTTAAATACGTGTTGTATTTTGTAAAAATGTCTAAAACTGCTCCTGCTCCAGATCTGTCACCCAAGAACAACAAACGAAAGCCCTTAAGGGAAATCAAACGTTCCAAAAAAAAATACCATAAATTATCACCAATAACCAACACCGAATTAAACCCTACACTCAATGACAACGTACCAAGCTCCGGTGAATCATCCACTATATCGACAACTTCCAACTCAAAAGAATACACCGGAACGCAAATTCAACCAAAACAAAACGCACCACCACCGACCATTCTCTCATCACCAGACTGGCGTATGATTGAACCTACTTTACTCAAAAATCCTGATGTTAACATCAAATTCATAGTGGTAAAAATTGCATCAGAAGGCAACATATCTGTCCAAACTCAAAATCCAGATATATTAGGCGCAATCCAAAAGGCCCTGATAGAATAATGAAGGTCTTCCTCAGGGGCATCCCTAACAACATGTAACACAATATAACACACATGCACAAACGACCATATTGAGTGTAGCTTTAATGTGGTCCTAGTCAGACGCTTCAGCACTAAAAAAAAAGCCTTTGCCACTCGTCCTCGTAGTTTTGAAGAGAAAACTAACATCCGCAGGTATCCACAATATCACTGATATATACTTCATACCTATACGAGTTGAAACATATGTGAAGTCAGGTCCCACACAATGCTTTCTTTGCCAAAGGTTCGGCTTTCAAACTTAGAAGACTCTAACGATACTCAAATCCATATCATAAACTATTTTATAAACCTTTTATCTCACCATGAACAATAACCATCGAATAAAAATTATATTCTGGAATGCAAACGGCATACTACACAAAATTAATGAACTTCAAACACTCACTTTTGAAACAAAAGCGGATACCATTCTCTTTTCAGAACCAGGCAAAACCTAAACAAACCATTAAAAATTAGAAACTTCTATACTTACCGTAAGGACAAGCCCTCTCATGATGGCTTCTTTTTCTTTGATGGTACGGCTACGCGAATACACCATCACATTGTCCATAAATCCATCGTCTTAAATATAACATTATCATCGACTTCTATTGATATCTCCACAGGACAACACAAAATTCGCATTTCAGCCATATACAAAAGCCCCAGTCACCCATTAGTCATAGCCGACCTCAACACACTCATAAGCAACAGCGATTGATTCATGGCAGCTGGGGACATGAACAGGGAACATCCGTAATGAAAAAGCCGCTACGTTAACAACACCGACAACGTCCTATACAGTCAGGTTCAACTAAATGATTAATCGATAATCTCTCCTGACACTCCAACCTTTTACCCGTCAAATGCGGGCCATCGCTCCGACGTCTTGGACATAGCGCTGGTCAAATTACAAATGCTCACGACCAAAATCCAAAAGAACTTTCATCTGACCATACCCTAACATTACTCACCATATCAACATCAGCCATTTCTTCATCACCGCCAATAGCCAACCGTAGAATAAATTGGAAATACTTCCGAAACTAGAAGCACTAATCGCAAATAAAAACTCTCGACTGATTCGATCTCAAATATTAATGGAGCACTAACAAACCTCGCCAATCATATTCAATCTATCATCGAAACCAGTTTCTTAACACCCCAAAGCTGATAAAATAAAAACAGCCTTCCTACAGAAATAGCACAAGAAATTATAGCTACAAATAGACTCTGTCGTGACTGACAAATCACGAGAGACTCGGCTGTAAAGCGTAGACTTAAGTCCAAAATCAAACTAATTCGACTTATGTTAACAACTCACCACCAGGATGAATGGGACAAGTTCCTTTTCTTACTTGGAATAGAAGACAATTCCTTATACAAAATCAATAAAAATCTCCTCAACAAACGCTCGGCTATCCTTCCGCTGTTTGGTCCTGGTGGACTAATTTATTCAGCCAGTGAAAAGGCTGAATTATTCGCTGATACATTTGAGTCACAATTATCACCAAACACAGGGCCTCCCATCGCAGAAGTTTCGGAAAGCATCCTCACCATCACTTTCACGCCAAATGATAAACATTGCTCTTTCACAACGGCCGGTACAAACCAAAACATCAGTCAACATAGAAGTAGAAAAAAGCTTTCGTTGAGGAGAGTAACTCAAACGCTGCATAAAAAATTTACCCAAAATGTACTACTACAACTAATCTGAATTTTCAAAGAATGCATAATGAACGCATACTTTCTCAAAGCCTGTGGGAGTTCCTCAAGGCTCTTACCTATCTTCTCCGCTATATTTAATCTACACGAATGGTCTGTCCATTAATCAAAACGCCCCACTATATTTATTTGCCGACAACACCTTGATGCTGACCAAGAACAAAAATCACAAAAGGGCAATAATCTAAATTCAAAAACAAGTTGATCTGGCAAAAGCAAGGTTCAAAAAATGGCGTCTAGGCCTCGACCCACAAAAAACAGTCACTGTTCTTTTCAACAAACAAAGCACTTCAAACGTTTAGAAAATCAACATCAAAGGCCACATCATCTGGGACAACCAAGCCAAATACTTAGGGGTTCTCCAACATAAAAACCTCAACTTTAACACCCACATACAGGAGACAAGCAATCAGAGCAATTCTAAACCATAAAGCCTAGTTCCTCTACTCTCAACACTTCTTATGCGCACCAATTATATATGAAATACATACTCTCATAGGCATACAGTCTAGGAACCGAACATATTCATATCCAACAGGTCAAATCTTTAATGTTTTGAGAACAATTTAAAATTTAAACAAATTGAGAGAAGTCGCTTTAAAAAAATTTGCTAACCACTTGAATGATCAGGATATTATTATTTATTTTTGGGGAAGGGGAGTATACAAAATAAGATGTACAATATTCAACAATTATGTGAAAATGCGAATATTGAATAATTTGAATGTTCTAATTCAGAAGAAGTTTAATAGTAGGTATACAGAAAATCACAAATTTGCTACATAGTAATACCATTTAAATGCTACTACCTAAGTAGAAATTTAAAAACAAAGGAACTTTCTGAAATATCTTGTAGTTCAATTAGCATTTATTTTCATTTTCTCTGATTAGATGATAATAACAATTTTTTAATTCTAATCCAATCATTGAGTATTTCATGATCTTTAAGCTTGTATACTACATTTAGTCCAGATATGAAAACAGATTTAGATTTTGGTTCCACATTCTTGGAAAATTTTTGATGTTCTAACCAAAGTGTAAAATTTAATTCGGCATCATTTCGTTCTTCTTCTAGCTGTTGAAGTTTTTTTTCCAAATCAGCTTTCATTGTATCATATAGAATTTCTTTATCATTCTGAAATGAAAATAATATGTATTAGATAATATGTCATAGATCTTAATTATCTATAGTTTAATGTATAACGAGTGATGAATTGGTAAAAAATTTCAAGGGTATATAAATATTTACTGCACACCGAATTATTAAAAGAATTATTCTCATTCTACGTAAAACCTTTTTTTAGATATCAGATATATGTGAGAGTATCTATGTCATTCCGACTGATTTCCTCTTCTCTATCATTGATAAGATTTCCCATTAGTTATATATGTCGTCATAATCCAACCAGCACCGTTGACGTATGATAATTTATTTGTGATGTTCTAAATTATACCTAGTAAATTTTTTTCATTAATTGTAATAAAAAATCTTTATTGATCCAACTAATATCTGACATAAATTAGGGGCCTGTCCGGGATGGTCTAAGCCTATAAACTTTTTTTAAATTTGTGTTGTGACATGATATTCTCTGTGTTCGAGTTCGTACGTTGTTCAGAAGTATAACTCAAAGAAATCACTATTACTACGTTGGATTTCATCAAAATGTGCTGATAAGTGACGAAGATGTGTTGCCAATAATATTTAATTGTGTTGTCGTGTTGAGCAAGTTTTAAGTTGGAACTTAAGTTGGAACTTTCAAAATTCAATTAGAAGTTAGGGATTACATTTGGTAATCGCTATTAAGTGAACCAACTGTCAGGTGACCAGTAATAGTCACTTGGTTGTGATAAAAATTTGTGTCATACCTCATTCCTAGTTACCTTGAAGAATGTCAAAGCTATCAACGTCAACAATGATGTTATCTGGTCCAGTAGATAAAAATTTTAAACCGAGTACAAAGTTCAAGTGAATTTTGACGTTGATGGTGATCAATATGAAATTAAGTTTTATTCTGTACCAGACAGTACAATAATGAGTTATTTAATATAGATAGAACTCTTTTCCAGATTTGTGCTAAGCTTCGTGTTAAACCAAATCGAAATTTCTAGGAGCGAAGTAATGCAACAGTTGATAACAATTAACGTTAGCCCTAATGAATTAAACGTAGGGAATAAAAGTTACCAAAAGGCAATACATGACATGGTGTACAACTACAAGCCACCTACCATGATAAAGCCTACAGCCATAAAATCCAAAATTATATTAAGTGATGATGAACCGGTAACCAAAGACCTAGAAGATTTGTACCAAAGAAGAAGTTAACTGTGGATAAGTAAATTGATGAATGTTTAATCCAAGGGGTAATTTGACCTAGCTGTTCAGGTTATGCTAGTCCTATTTTGTTGGTTCCAAAGAAGGATGGATCACAGCAACTTTGTGTGGATTGACTATCATCTGTTGGATAAAAAAATAATTAAAGAAAGATTTCTACTACCATTAATCGAAAAAGCAAGTTGATCAACTCAGAAATGCTAGGTTATTCACTACACTTGACTTGGAAAACAGATTTATTCATGTGCCAGTAGATGAAGATAGTATAAAATATAATGCCTTTGTAACGCCGAGTGAACAGTATGAATTTGTAACGATCCTGCACAAGTATGATTATAAATTATAATGTATGTTGTAAATTGTTATTCTACAATGTGAGGAATAGCCTTGGGATATCCAGGCCTGGTACGATTTCACTTAGCTAGTGGCTTGTGGTGTAAAGACAACTCCCAAGCTTTATACAACAGTTGGCGAAGGGCGATATCAACAAAAACAACAAAAACAACTATCACAAAAGAGCCAACGTCCAAACCCGGACCTTAAGTGCAAGGATAATAGGGCAGACAAGAGGAAAGGTCCGCATAAATGCCAGACAGCGGACCCCCTCAGACCCAGATGGTCCAAACCACAGCATCTATACGGTCCGAAAACACGAGAATGTCTAAACGCTCACACTGAACAACGTCACGCTGTCTTTTCACCACTAACAGTCTATTAGCTAAGTAAAACTTTGCCACCTTAGTTGAAATTTCTTATTAGTAAATATAATAATTGTAAACAATTAAATAATAAAAGTTAATAAATTAAAACAAATCAACTACTCTTTCTTCATTCCTGTGGGACTGCAACAAATTCCTTAGAACACCTTTTAGATTATGTACTTCACCAACAGTATTTCAAAGATATATTAATAACATTTTTCGAGAAGTAATTAGAAAAGGATACATTTTAGTATACATAGATGATTTAATTGTAAAGTCCAATACTGCTGAAGATAGTATTAAATGCCTTAAAATAGTATTTGAGCTTGCTGCCACTCATGGACTAATATTTAAATGGTCAAAGTGCAGTTTCTTACAAGAAGAAATAGAATATCTAGGATATTACAATAGATTGTATATATAATACAACCATCTAAGATGAAGATGACTGTTGTTATGAAATTTCTAAGACCAAAAAATATGAAAGATATTCAAAGCTTTTTGGGTCTAACCGACTATTTTCGAAAATTTATTGGTGAGTATGCTCTGATTGCACATCGTTTGAGTGGTCTTCTATAAAAATATGTACCTTTTGTTTTTAGTGTTGAGCAAAAGAACGCATTTGCCACATTGAAGGAGAAATTGGTTACTGCACCTTGTACGAAATGTTTACAACCCTGATGCGAATACCGAGCTACATACGGATGCTAGTCAGTTGGAATTTGGTGCAGTTAATCTGCAGAAAAGTAGCACCAATCGTTACTACAACCAGTATATTATATGAGAAAGAAAACAACTAGTACATAAAGAAATTACAAAGCTATGAATTGGAAGTGCTGACAATCGTCAAGCTCTCAAGAAGTTCCGTTCATATTTGTTGGGTTTGAAGTTCAAAATTGTAACAGACTGTGAAGACTATGGAAAAAAAGAAGTTAGCTACTCGCGTTGCTCAATGGGCTCTATTGTTGAGTAAATTTGATTATATTACCGAACACCTTGACGATGTAAGGATGCCCCATGTGGATTCCTTAAGCCAAAACCCGGTTTGTATTGTAACCACAATGCCTTATCAGTTGTCACATTCTACAGGGACCGCCATGTATATGTATACACTATTATATGTATATGTATACATGTATATTGTATATGTATATGTTTACACTATTAAATAACAGTATCTAACCTACTATTTTACATTTATATTATTAACTTCCTTCCTTTTTACAATGATGTTTATTTTTTGTGC
>JAIPRM010014990.1:0-10414 GCA_025469315.1 Stegophylla sp. TES_Ste_2020
ACCTTGTTTCCTTGCGTTATTTGGTTCGCTGAAGGTACACGCGTGCATAATGGTGGTGAGGGCATCGGTAATTCGCAGTTAACAACCTGTGTGGTTGCTCAAGTCGCCTGATACCGTGTACTGGACGTAATCTTAATAATGTGAGGGTACATGAGTGTTTTAACTTAAATTTATAAGTACACGTAGTGTTTAAATCGGAATTTGTGTGCGCGTTAGGTAGGTTAGGTAGGTTAGGTAGGTAGGTCCCCTCCATGAGCCCACCTTGTCGTGGTGGAGGGGCTCATGCCTTTAGGGGCATGCTAACGGGCTCACAAAAAAACGATTTTTTTTTTCTGTGTACAACTTTTTGTATGGAAATACTAGTCCAAAAGTTTCGATCAATAACTTTTTGAAATCGGATTTGCCTCTAGATTGTACTTTAAAATTGTCATTGTTTGAATTTCTCAATTCTTCAATTATTTATTTTTTTGGAAAAAACTACCCAAAATTTGACAAAAACGACTCGGAAACCATCATCAACGATTTATCGTTTCTTTAAAATTTAATACACCCATCAAGAGAATCCCACCCGACGTGCGAAGAACACCCCGACGAGCGGAGAACACCCATCGTGCGAAGTGTGTCCGGCTTTTTCAAACTCGGATCGTTATTTCGCACAAAAAAAAATTTCGTTTTCGAACGTGCCGAACGTAACCGAATTCACGAGAACCAAAATGTTATTTTATCAATACACTTCGATATGTTTTTTTATGCATTGATTCCGAGTTTTCTACCAAGGGAAAAGTACTAAAATGGGGGGGAGGGTTCGACAACACCCGCAAGGTTGCCGTGGACCATCATGGACCAGCAACAAAAAGTTCAGGACGAGTGATTTTTGTTTCATTAACTACATACATTTCATTGTACCGTATACAAATGCCCTACGGATTCAAACCACCCGTGTGTCCGTGGTGTGGGCATTTCCGTTTTTGTGGATCATTAAACTCGGACCGTACTCAAGAGAGGGTAACTGTGCGCCGTGTTACGGCATTAATGTCGCCCCGAAGACAAAATAATTTTGCTACTTCACAAGTTCCAAAGTTATTGCTGGGAAAAAACCACTCGCTTCGCTAGTCGACTAATTTCCTTTGTTATTAAGTTTTCACCTCAGTATACCTATTATGAAACAGTCGAGTGTACTATCCTACATATCATTTTCATCAACAATAAACACGTTAGTGGCCCGATCCGACGAGGGAGCAAAAAAGATCTGTCAAAATAGCTGCCCGAGGTGACAATTTTCGGAAGCGGCAAAATTTAGATTTGACAAGTATGCGCCTACCGGGGGTTCACTAGACTGCAGTGGTTCTCAACCGGTGTGTCGCAAATTATTGTCAGGTGTGTCACCGAAAAAATTGTTTATTTATATTAATTTAGAGTTTAAACCATATAAGCCTTATACTGTAAAGAAAGGTTCACACTACACCACATCACAAATATCTCACTGAATTTTTATAAGAAAATATAAAATCTTTAACTGTGTAAATTTATAATTTTTTGAATTCTGGATAGAGCGAAGATAAGCTAGTGTTTTTCATTGATGTTTATTTTTATTTTTATTTCTGTAAACACGTTTTGAATAGAAATACTTGTCTAAAATTATGACCAGAACCTTTTAGAATCAGAATTTATCTCCAGGCTTTTGAAAGGTTATTTTTCGAAATCCTCAATAATTTATTCATAATTTGGGGAAAACTAAATACAATTTAACAAAAATGCTTTTAAACTTTTTTTTTTTTATCCAAACGTTATGAAATTTTCAAGATAGATACCAGAAAGACCAGATAATATAAGTAATAATACTTTTTTCTCGTCAATTTTTTTTCTTTTCTCAGTTAATAGTGGAATAATAAAACTGGATAAGTGAAAAATAAATTTATCGTTTCTTTAAATTTCAATACACTCACCAAAAGTATCCCATCCTAGATTCGAAGTATACCCATAGTGCCAAGTAAATCCGGCTTTTTTTTTAATAAATTGTTAACACGTAAAGGTGTGATCATTAGATGTTAATTATTATTTTTTCAAAAATACAATAACTGAATTTAGTGTGTCGCCATTTTTATGGATCTAAATTACGGTGTCGCCGTGTACAAAAGGTTGAGAACCACTGCACTAGTGAACATGAAGAGAAAAATAATTTTTCGTCCCTAGGCGTATTAATAAATATATATATTTCTTGATATTTAAAAAAATATTTAAATATCAAGTCCCTAACTGCATTATTATTTTTGAAGTAATGTTAAAAAATAATTTTTAAATTTTACGGAATTGCATAATATTTTGCTGTTTTTTGTCTCAATTTTTCAACAGATTTTCCACGTTTTTGGAAAAAGTATTGAGAAATTTGAAAAATGACCTTTTTAAAATACCATCTGGGATCTATAGAGATCTACTGATCGAAACTTTTGAACAAGTATTTTTCTATACGAAAAGCGGTTTCCAGAAAGTGAAAAAATAAAATAAATAAATAAAAAATAAACATCACTGTCAAATCACAAAAATCTAAAATAAAAATGTTTTGTTTAGTATCGAAAAAGAAGCCGCCAAGATGTTGCTAAGAGACACACAGGGGAGCCGTCGTAGGTTGAAAAAGTTTGAACACCTCTGCGCCAGATGGTTAAAGTTCATTTACCGCTGCTTTAACTATGGCGTAAAACATTATACTTTCGATACGCACGTGATAATAAATTTATTTTCAAACTCTCTGTATGGGGGTAGTATAAAGTTGAAAATAAGTTTCTGTCTTAATCCGAATTTCATTGGAGCGTAATAATTATTACACCGCTTCCTGCAATGGCCTCTTAAGAACGAAATAAGCTCATTATATTATGTGGAATTGGAGTTGATAGTAAAAAAAGTGTGTACTTCGCTCGTCGGGATGTTCTTCGCACGTCGGGTGGGATTCTCTTGACGGGTGTATTGAGTTTTAAAGAAACGATAAATCATTTCTTCAATAAAACGATTCTGAACGAAGGAAGTTAATAATATAAAAAATAAATGATAAAAAAAATGTTGGAAAAATGTCCAAAAATTTTTTTTCACATTTTCTAAATTTTCTTGCGCCAAAATCTTTCTTATACGATTTTCTATCCATGTTTAAATTTTCATAAAGTTCGGATCAAAAAATTATGGTTCCCGAGTCGTTTTTGTCAAATTTTGGGTAGTTTTTTCCAAAAAAAAAAAAAAAATGAAGAATTGAGAACCTCTCTAAAGTACAATCTAGAGGTAAATCCGGTTTCAAAAAGTTACTGATCGAAACTTTTGGACAAGTATTTCCATACGAGAAGTTGTGCACAGAAAAAATAAATAAACATCATTGTAAAAACATTATCTTATTGACTTCGTTCAGAATCTAAAATAAGCGGATTGAAGTGATTATAAAGAGAAGGTGAATTTCAATCAGAATTTCGATATGTCTCAACAATTTAAAGGTAGTGATGAAGGGAAACGAAATATTGAAAATTTTTTTAAGTAATTAAAGAAGAATACTGCAGAAGGAAAAAGTGAATTTTTGAATGATTCGAACAACTTTGACTCCAAATTAAAGTAAGGTTTTGAAATTTCGCAAATGACTTGAATTAGGGTCAGGGATGTACCTTTTGGTGTTTTTAAACTTTCAAACCCCTTTTCTGCAATTTTACGCCCAAACTGCTAATTTTTCACAATTTTCAGAGCTCATACACGGGATTCTGAACGTGAAATAATTTGAAACTAAATATTTTTTGAACACACGTATAATTAATAATAATTATCAAAAGAAAGAAAATTGATAACAATTTTAAAATTTTGTTTTTGATAATAAATAAATAACAATAATATGGTTGAATTCGTAAACTATATAACGTTTATAAGTCGTTTCAAAAATTAGGATGTTTTCATAAAAGTAATTTATGAATATATTATACCTAATTTAAAATAGTTGAAAAAATAAACTTTTTCGCAGACCGCAATAAAACTTTATAAGCTTATAAAACTTGAATGACAATTTCGGCACTGACCTAGAATCCTTTCCCTGATTACGGAAAAAAAAAACTTCTCCCGTTATTTGCATTTACGCTTTTTTTTTTAATTACCTTATTCGTAACCACCACAAACACAAATAAATTAATATTCATAAAAATACAGAATTGCGGAGGAATTTTAGCATCGTCGAAAAAAAGTAAATTACATTTTTCACATAACTGACTTGTACATATTATATTTAATTCAGTTCAAAACCATAACAAGGAAAGCCACGTTTAATTAAACTGAAAAAGCCTTAATATATTTAATCAGGTATATATACCTAAATTAATTTTAATCGTTACACATTTAAATTTCATGACAGAAAAACTGTCATGCCTATGCATGGTCAGAATGAACCCTATATATGCAATCAGGGACGTAAATTTAAGGGAAGGGATGAGGGAGCAGGATCCCCTCCCAAGCCGTTTACATTCTGAGTGAAACAAAAAAAGTATAATTGGTTTTACAATAAAGTAGTATTTTTTTGTTATATGTGTTATCACTTTTTTGAATAACTACTCGATAGATCAGCCATTTTTTTTTTTCTAGTTTTTACTCTAAAAAGGTAATTTTTTCCTTACCTTTAAAATTTTTCCAAGCGTAAGGAAAAACTAGCGAAAATTCGAATAAAAAAAATAAAATTTTTTGTAGACGAGATTTTCATAAAATTATTTTTTTCAATACTTAGCTGTAAATATAAAAATAATAATGGTGCTGAGAAATCTTGACTGTCATTACTACTCTTTTGGACTGAGTATAAAAAACTTTAAAAATTTAGGAAATATCTCATTTTTATTTAATAGAACTTTGAATTCCAGGCAAAAAGTAATATGGTTTTTTCTAACGAGCAACAGCAAAGAAAAATAAATAAACAAAAATCATTTTCCTATTATTCATAAAAATTAACTCTATGAATTAATAACACCTGTTTAACACTGAAATTATGGCTCAAATGACTCTTTTTTTACGCAGTATGTCAAACTTTTTTTTCTATTTTTATATCATATAATTTCAAGTACGTATTTTGTACGTAATTTTTTGAAATCATTTATGTATTTTTCCCCAGACAAAGAAATTGACAAATCGAGTAGGCGAACAGGAATCTCGTGAAATCGATTTAAAAATCTATTTGCTAAAAACCGAAAAAATAATGCCAAAAACTTGCAGTTTTCCTTTTTCCATCAACTCTATTAACGAATGTATTAAACATTCAACATAACATTTACGCAAAAGTTTAACCACGCATCTAGGCTAAATATAAAACTTTAAAAATATTAGACGTTTATTGTATTTTCTAAGGTTTTACGCTATAAAGTTTTAAATTATTAAAGTGTGCAACGCTTTTTTTTTTTTCACTTATTTATCAGATTATCATCTACAGTTGACTGTAGAGAAAAGTATAGGACACAACAAGGAAAATTTAATTTGTTAAAATCAAGATAACGGTTTAAAACGATTACTTTTTTTCACAAGTCTCTACCACATTGAACAGTATGAATGTAAACAATACTGTAGTGTTTTTCAAAAATATGATATGGATCGTTATCATAAAGGACCAAATATTAGGTGTTATATTACGAGTTGTTCGAAATAATAAATTGTACACTAATGAGATTAAATATCAATTTCCGAAATAAAGCATAATAAAAAAAGCCGGACATACTTCGCACGATGGGTGGGATTCTCTTGACGGGTGTATTTAATTTTAAAGAAACGATAAATCATTTCTTGAATAAAACGATTCTGAACGAGGGAAGTCAATAATATCAAAAATAAATGAGAAAAAAAATGTTAGAAAAATGTCCAAAATTTTTTTTTCACATTTTCAAAATTTTCTTGCGCCAAAATCTTTCTTATATGATTTTCTATTTATGTTTAAATTTTCATAAAATTCGGATCAAAAAATTATGGTTTCCGAGTCGTTTTTGTCAAATTTTAGATAGTTTTTTCCAAAAAAAAAAAAAAATTGAAGAATTGAGAAATTCAAAAAATGACCTCTTTTAAGTACAATCTAGAGGCAAGTCCGGTTTCAAAAAGTTATTGATCGAAACTTTTGGACAAGTATTTCTATACGAAAAGTTGTACACAGAAAAATAAATAAATAAATAAACATCATTGCAAAAACACTAGCTTGTTCACTTCGTTTAGAATCTAAAAATGCTAAAATAAAGCAACACAATTTTGGCAATTTGAGTCCGAAAATTAATTACTTACTACAACCGAATTCGTCTGAAATTGTTAACCCATTGAAACAGTCGTTTTGCCCGTCACAAATATACTCTTGGCGTATGCAACGTGAAGGTTTTCCCTTTGGCATCCAACAATTAATTGTCGATCCTGTTTGGCATATAACAACACCTGGAAATAAAAAAGAAATGATCCTAATGATCCTTTATAGTCGAACAATTATCATTTAACCCTGTTCTTAAATTTCCTGTGAAAGAAACATTTTTCATTTTCATTTTTTTTTTTTTTTTTTTTTTATTAATTATATTCTTTCATGTTAATCCAGAACGACCCGCCCAGGAAACAACAGATTTATTATGTTCTATTTCGAACTCAGTAAAAAAATATACATTGTCAGCGACATTTTGTCGTCCAGAGCAGTGGTTCTCAACCTTTTATGTACGGCGACACACTAAATTCAGTTATTGTATTTTTGAAAAAATAATAATTATCATCAATGCAATCATTTATGCAAATCAATGCAATTATCATCACGCTTATACGTGTTAACGATTTATTAAAAAAAAAAAACCCGGATTTACTTAGTACTATGGGTATATTTCGACCTTTGGATAGGGTACTTTTGGTGGGAGTATTGAAATTTAAAGAAATGATAAACTTATTTTTTACTCTTCCAGTTTTATTATTCCACTATTGACTGAGAAAAGAAAAAAATTTGACGAGAAAAATGTGTTATTACTCATATTATCTGGTCTTTTTGGTATCCATCTTAAAATTTTCATAACATTTGGATGAAAAAAAGATTTTTAAAAGGCATTTTTGTTAAATTTTATTTAGTTTTCCCCAAATTTTAGAAAAATATTGAGGATTTCGAAAAATAACCTTTCAAAAGTACCATCTACTTGTAAATTCTGATTCTAAAAGGTTCTGGTCATAATTTTAGACAAGTATTTCTATGCGAAATTTTGTTTACAGAAAGAAAAATAAAAATAAACATCATTGAAAAACACTAGCTTTTTCGCTCTCTATCCAAAATTCAAAAAATTATAAATTTACATAGTTAAAGATTTTATATTTTCATAAAAAAATTCAGTGAGTTATTTGTGATATGGTGTAGTGTGAACCTCTTTCTTTGCACTGTAAGGTATAATATAGTTTAAACTCTAAATTAATATAAGTAAACAATTTTTTTAGTGACACACCGGTTGAGAACCACTGGTCCAGAGAATTAAAATACACCCTTCAATTGTGTCATATTATTTACCTAGAAAGTTCATTATAAAAATTGACAAATTATTAGATAAATTATTAAAGTAATTTTTTTTTTTTTTACCATTAGTGTTTTGAAACTAATAATAAGTTGCATTGAAATTAATGTTTTAAATTTCGAAAATTCAAAAAAAGTATTTTTCAAACAATATATATTTTTTTTTATAAATACAATTCTATTTATTTATTTTATTTATCATATATATCAATTAAGCAAAACAGTCAGTACAAATAACAAAATGGCACGTGTAGCCGTAAATACTACTACTTTTATCTCGTATTATTTACAGAAAGACCGAGTGTCCGTACTTAAACACTAAAATTGCTATTAGAAACGCACTTAACTTGCGCACATAAATCTTCAAAATGCTTACCTACCGACGATTCAATTATTATACTAAATTAATTAATCGTACTTGAATTATTGTCAGCAGCGTCTCATTTTGTATCAATAGTCACAGTGTATATTATAATCGAGAGTATTAATAAAATAATAATTATAATCATACATTAAGTAAATTAAAATTATTATGTCGTTACATAACAAAAGTTCTTTATTGGAATTCACACACTGCAAGCAACTGTTGTCAACTTGAAAAATGGTACAAAGAAAATTTCTAATGCGTAGCTTTAGGCACATATTTTTCAAAATCCCATAGTGAGGCGACCTTGTAAAAATGTTACGTTTTTTTTTTTTTTTTTTTTTGAAAAATCTAATGTTAGATAACTGGTTTGTGAATTGAATTTTTCTTGATTCCCAAAAGGGAAAATCTACAGAAATTTTTTGAGTTTTGAATTTTAAAATAAAAACTATAATACTTAAACATTTTTAATATACTTAAATTTTGTAAATTATTTCGGAATACTGTATGGAAAAAATAGCCCCTTTTTACTGCTAGCCCTAGGCACTTGCCTACCTAGCCTATACGTTAATCCTGGTCTGCATATTATACACCATCTGCCCCATGATTTTACACCCCTGTTTCTGAATTCCTTAGTATGGGGATACCCTTTGTAATCGAAAAACTATAAACTTGGGTTTAAATTTCCTGATTTGATTGCTATCAGGAAAAATAGATTCTCCTCTCGTCTATATTAAGTTGTATTGACTTTAGGGTACCACAACATGTTTTTATTTTTAGAAATCCTACTCCCTTCTACATTCGTCCTTGCACCTCTAATATTACTTGACAAATGAACCTATCATGAGATTAATGACTCTTTCCAATGCGAATGCTTTCCACCTCTGTTAATACTTATATTATACCTATTATGTATACATTTCAACTTTTATGTGTATTTTGATAGTAATAACTGTAGGGCTGTGAATTTAATGCGCTAAAAAACCTTAAAAAATGCATTAAAAATGTCAAAAAAATGCAATGAAATATGCACTTAAAATCCAAAAATGCAATGTAAAATGCCAAAAAATATGATGTAAAATGCATTTAAAATTGTTTTTAATTTAATTTTTATATTTATATTGATATTATAGGATATTATACATTACTACATAAGTAGATTAAATTTTACATGCATAAAAATATGTTTATTTAACAAAAATAAAATAAAATTGTTGGTTGAATTTGAATTTAGTATAATGCTATTCACCTGCAACATTTTTTTAAATTTGATGTATATGTAAAAAATTTTACAGTGTAAAACAAAAAAAAGGTTTTCGAAAGATGTTAATTGACAGAATTTAATTAAAAATACCGGAAAATGAACTAAAAAAGGAAAACATGACTTAAAAATGCAAAAAAATGACCAAAAAAATTAAAAACGTCATAAATGCAAAATAAAAGTTATATACATGGATTCGCTATTACATAATTCAAATTATGTACTTACAAAGCTATGTTTCATAATCACCAAAAAAAAAATGAACTTTCCTACAAATTCACAAACCCACTAATGAGTCTTGTAATATGTAACTATAATTAATTGTAAACTGTATATATGTACGTATCTAATAATTTTCTAAAGGGCTAGTCCGGTAAATCTAAAATAAAAAAAATAATTAAAAAAAAAAAAAACAGAAATCGTTACCATCGTTCTCGTCGTAAAACTCCGAGCAATCTATTTCGTCGTTACAATTATTATTCCCACTGACATTTGATATACAATCGCATTGTCCGTCACACACGTTGGCTTTGTTAATGCACCTTCCGTTTGGACATTGAAATTTGTCTGGCGAACAACTCGCGTCGCCTGAGGGAATTAATGATTGATTGCCAAAATCAATTTTAGTAATATCAAATGTTTTTTTTTTTTTTTTTTTTTTCTAATAATTACACGACAGTTCGTCGGCGTGGTTATCCGTACACTCTGGCCAACCGTCACACCAAAACGTCCTGTGTACCAATTGGCTTCCGGCGCATTTGATGAAATCATCTGCAAAATGCGTGCGAATTAAAATATTATTAGGATTTTTCGAATTTGAAACGAAGTGAAGAAGCTAGTGTTTTTACAATGATGTTTTAAATTCTGTTTACAACTTTTCATATGGAAATACTTGTCCAAAAGTTTCGATCAGTAACTTTTTGAAACCGGATTTGCCTGTAGATGGTACTTTGGAGAGGTCATTTTTTGAATTTCTCAATTCTTCAATTTTTTTATGGAAAAAACTACCCAAAATTTGACAAAAACGACTCGAAAACCATCTTATTTTTTGATCCGAACTATATGAAAATTTAAACATAGATAGAAAATAATATAAGAAAGATTTTAGAGCCAGAAAATTTTGGAAATGTGAAAAAAAAATTTTGGACATTTTTCTAACATTTTTTTTTCTCATTTATTTTAGATTCTGAATGAAGTGAAGAAGCTAGTGTTTTTACAAATGATGTTTATTTTTTTTTTTTTTATTTTTTTTTTTTTATGTGTACAAATTTTCGTATAGAAATAATTG